>JAQFYM010000776.1:0-49791 GCA_034694785.1 Agrenia bidenticulata | reverse complement strand
AGTATTGATAACTTGATTTTTTAAGACTAGTCACACCTCATTTGGTTCTGATCACTAAAAGTACTTGCATTGTAAGTCAACTCAGGGGACAGGCAGGCTTATGATGTCTTCTCAGAATCGAGGATCGACTCCAGTATATTACACTTAAGCCTGCTTATTTATAAAAAGTTTAAATGCCTTCGCCATATATGAATTTGAATTAGAGATTTTTTAGACACAGAGTGAAACAACTTAGGCTTGTGGAAATTGTCATTGTTGTTTACGTTTAAGTTTAAACTGGGAATCCAATCAACTTTCAATGGTTGAAAAGATGAGCCTCCTACTTTTATAGCAGTAAGTGCTGTTTTCCAGGTTAGGTACTGGCTGCTGAGAGTTCAGGTAGGTTAATTAAGAAAAATCCCAAACTACATTATCCACAACTCATTTCGACTTTGCAAACTTCTTGAATTATAAAAAATTGGGAATTGAAGGATGTTCATAATTAATTTATGTAGAATCTGTAAAGCAAGATAGATATAGATATGGATTTATCCGCTGACAACAATGACACAATGAGCAATGCCTCAAAATGAATACGAAGTGTTATTAGATAGGTGTCACAATTTAAAATGCTTTAGGTTTGGAAGTCTCCGCCACATCCTGTTTTAATCAATCTCTGGATTCGGCTCGGGCTCCTCGACCTCCTCATTCTTCTTCCTACACATAATATTGTATTGGAATTCGGATGTCATCATGTATTAATAATGAAACTCAAGTGACTCAGATATCAGATGATAGTGTTCTGATTAATAGTCATGAGTAATTGTGAACTTATGATGATGATGAGATGAGGACGTTGGACGTTATTAACGAAGTATGCTTGATGAGCTTGAACTTAATTAGGTCTCTACTTTTTTGTGGGTATAGCTAGAGACAGACTCATAAAGATGTTGAATGGGTAATTTGATGACCTTTTAAGGAAGATCTGTGGTGTGGCGAGCTGTTGAAAAAAACCGGGACAATGCAATAGTAGCATTAGTTGCTTAGCTTCACAATAATATTGTATTTAGAGGATGTGAGGAAATTTAATTCTTGTGTCTATAATGTGTGGAGGTTTGAACGTTGGTGTCGTACTTAACTAATTCTTAAGAAGTGTAAGCGAGTCATCATTATTGTCTATGTTAATGAAGTGTCTGAGCATTATGGCTCTATGAATTCTCCTGGAAAGTGATTAGGATTTGAGTGTATTGAGCCTTGAGCTCATGAATTGTTAATAACTCCCACCCATAGAATTATACACACCACACTCGCTGGTGGTAATACAAAGTATGTATGATAGTTTAATCCAATTTGAAAGACAAGGGATAAGGAGGGGGAAGATGTTAAAAAGTCAATTATACTCTACTCTAAGCTGAGCTTTTGAGTCAGATAATAGTCTTATCTATTCGCATAAAATATTTGTTCTTCAGCTTTGATGTTGAGATACTTCGAGACAGTAGGGTTTGGAAGTTGGAGTTTGATGAACTTCAACATGTAGATTCATTATTCGTTTGTAATTCATGTCATGCTGAGCTGTGGTTGTTAGTTGTGTGGTTAGTTGTGAATTAGCAATATTTATAAGGACGGTTATAACGATTTGGTTAGTAATGCTGACTGACTGGGGAGATTGAAGTGTGATGTGTGATTGAATTGAATGCTACTCATATTAACTTTTATTGTGTAGATAGGTAGGATATGGAAGATTGATTGATGATAGGACTTTGTTGGTAATTCAGATTGGAATAAGGTGCTCACGGTTGTGATGGTTAGATATAAGAATTATTAGTTAAATAGGTTTTGATTTTATGATTTTCTAGATCGTTACAAAATGAAATGATTTTTTTGGTCTAGAGAACAAAATTCAGTCAGGGTGCGTATTCTGAATAGTCTGAATTTAGAATTACTCAGAATGAAGTGTGGGAGTAAATAAACACAGTACAGTAGCATATAGCTAAGTATTCAATATTCATTAATTGATAAGTTCAAAAATGGATGGTGATTGGTGATATGGATATGGAATGGAATTTCAAATGGATGGTCATGAGATTCCATTTGAGAACAGATAATTCTAACATTTGATAGTTTACTTATTGTAACTTGGTAATTATAATGACTGAGATCCGATGGGTTCATAAATTATAAAAACCTTTCAGAGTTTCACAACTGTCAAGTGTCTACTATTTATGCCCTCTTCAGTTCAAAATAAAATTGTACATACGACCTCAGCCAGAACCAGAAGTTGGACGAACACAAAATTGAAGGATTCAATATTTTATTTTATTCAATTCATCATATGTATTATTATGTGTGATATAAAGGATGAAATTTAAAATTTGAAGTTCTTTCTACGTATGAATTTACTATCAACTCTATCTCTGTCTTCTATCTGATTGGTATAGATTCAATTTAATGAATAAGTCATTCCATTTTTGTCTCTTTTCGTTCTCTTACAACTACAGCTAATTGATAATTTCCTCCTTCCGGCCTTCTTTTATTTATGAATTAGGACTCAATAATGGTGACAAAAAACTTCTCGTTGGTCTAACTTAAGTAACAGTTGCTGTAGTTCATCAAGATCTCGGACCTGTTATTGGAGGATATTTATTCGTAGGAGCGAGAGGGTCATGTGCATAGTAAACAGGAAGTGAAAAAGGGAGGATGTATGGATAGCGATTATTTTAAGAATTTATTTATCACATCTTTAAAAATGTTCATTCCATCAATCACCCTTCAATGATACCCTTCAACCCACACCCCTTTTTGAAAAGCGATGATAATAGAAGAATTCGTAATGATTATGGAATTAACTAGAAATTGTAGAAAAAATATTTAAAAATATTTACATGTTAAACTTAAACTGGAAAATATTTCAAAAACTGTACAGGCTATTTTATCATCAAACTATCGAAGTTTATAAAATGGAGATTTCAGGTTTTTTTTAATTGTTCGATTTTATCACTGTAGTTGATAAAAAAAAACTTAGGGAAGCGGAGAAATATCATTAGAGCCAGTAAGAATTTTAACTGTGATTGATAATGAAAAGATTGGGAACAATTACTTTCACTAAGGATTGTTGCAATGATACGAACGCATTATTTCTAGGCATACTAGCACTTAATAATTTTGTCTTGACCCGATGGTTTAAGAAGATATTAATTACTCATATAAAGTTTAAAAGTAACCAGGGAGAAGTTTTAATTTAATTTGTTGACAATGCACTCTCCTCCACTGTAATCTGTATGAATGCAAATTGTAAATTGTAATTAAGACAGTGTGGAATGGAATCCCTTTTAAGTTTTATCCCGACCTACTAACAGCATGTATTACTTATTATTTATGAATGCGAAATTTCATGTCGCGTGTCACCAAATACAGCCAATAATAAAGAATTTTATAGGTTTAATGGTTGTTGTTGGGTTTGCTAGTGATTTGATTGCATAGGCAGTTTTGGTAGTTCTTAATCTGGGATTGATTGTTAGTGGTAGGTAGGTATGTAGGTAAGTAATTCTTCATCAATTCATCATGATCATCTCAATAATGTAGCTCTTGGTAGCTGACGAAATACAATAGTAAGTAGGTTTTATGAGTTTTTGTGGTTGTGCAGTTTAGCCTGCAAATCGTTGAGTTCATTCATACCTGGGTCTGTTCTTAATCTTTGTTTTACTCTGGTTTATTGTTGTAACCACGTCTTCTTGGATTCGTTGTTGGTTTGGATTGCCGGTATGACCAAGGGCATTCGCATTGTTGGGAATAAGGTAGGAAAAAAATTCCGACCGGCTTTTTCTTGACACGGTTTGTAGTTTGTGTGTTTGATGTTTGAGACTTTTGGGGCTGAGAAGATTCTTAGAAATTGGAAGAGAGAGAGTATGTAAGGACCAACGTAGTTTAGGTCTCAGGATAACAATAATATATGTCTGAGCGTATGGATATTTTTTTGTTGATTTGTAGTAGTTGGTAGTCTGCATTGTGAAATGCCGGTTTAATACTACTCACCTTTTTGGAGTACATGGGGAAATTCAGTTTGTGTGAGCAATGAGATGAAGCGAAGCTGAATGTGTTGAAAATGTATGTAGAATGAAGTTATCATTTATCAATGTTATCACGGTGAACGTAAGACGTAATTAGAGGTGGTAAGGTGTGAGAAACTAATAATTTCGAAAGTATCGTAAATCATAATAAAAGTTAAACTATTGAAAATGATTTGTAATTTTTCCGGGTGCATGAATTAATCGACATGACCTTGTCAACTTTGTCAAGCTGTCACTACAGACAGAGTCATTAGTGTTAGAAAGTTATAATTTATTCGGATTATTTGGGTTGGGCTTAATTCAGAATCAAGTTATTCATCTATATGATCTTATTAAGTCGGTGATTAACTAATAAAAAGGAGCTAAATCTTTACTTAGTTTAAATTACTGAATGTATACGAATTAGAATTATTGAAGGATTTAAAGGATTGCATTTGACATAGTTGATAGTATTAAAATATTGAGCAAAGGTGTTGATATGGAATAATACTATAATAGGGATTATAGGATGGATATAAGTTGCTTCTTGTTTCCAATGCAGGAACTACTGGTACTAAATGATTTCTGACTATACTGACTACTAAACTACTAATAATATCAGATATAGAATATAGTTTTGGTTTTGATAAAAATAAGGTAGTAACTAGTAGTAAGTAAGTTTGAATTTGAAGTAGTTTGTCCAACGAGTTTGTACTGAATATATACCATCGTATATATGCAATTGTATGGTATGTACGAAGGGCATAATTGATTGGAATGTTAAATTTGAAAAAGCGTTGTTCTGTTCTGCAATGAAATAATGGACGATAAATCATTAAGATTAATTCACAACGTTTGAAAATGAGCTGCATTTCCTACCTATTTTATAGTATGCATGTATATTAGTAGTTTAGTATTTCTTGATTCATGACTTGAATATGAATGCACAATTATTAGACGCAGAGGTATAAACAGAATTGTTCAGGAAAAACTGGGTAAACGAGTAGAAGAGTCTCGGATGTTAATCAGTAAATTAGTTAAATTGTGTATTTTTTTCTGGAATAGGAAAGATATTTGATACGAATTTATTTGATGGTAGGTCTTTTAAAAGTGATTAAATTGTTAAAAAAAACACCCACTTCATATGCATCCATATAGTAATTTTTTTTTTAAATGCAGTTACGAAACAATAGTATTGGCATGTATGCAACAATAATGCCAGCCAGATGAAATGAATGATTAACATTCTCAGTAATCCAAGGGGCTGCTTGTAAAGAAATGAAGGATAAAATGCTGAAATTGACAGTAATGGTAAGCCAGCTTGGGAAATGGGCTTGTGATATCATCATAACTATCAGCTACTAACTATTGATAAAATCCAGTGTGGAAGTTTTGATGATGATGATGGTGGTGTTTTAATGACATCATGGATTTTCCGGGACTGTCTGTGTGTGTAAGTCGTCGAAAGCAAACTCATCTAGAAATTCAGGTTATGAAGTGGGGCTAAGCCTCACGGGCTTATGGAACACATTAAACTGGGGAAATACATTATGAGCTGTTGGTAAATTCATAAAAATATTGAGAGGGTTTGAAGAGGATTTGTGTACATTGTATTTTGTACTATTAAATAGGATGAGGGAGTGTTAATAAAAATACTGGAAAAAAGTTGAAATGGTATAAAGTTATTTGAATGGGTATTTCAAAGCTGGACAGTTGTATAAGTTTTTTTTAATGGCTTGGTAAACACTACACACATAGGCTGATGAGTATGAGGAAAGTCAGTGAAGACTACTAAGGACTAGTCAGTAGATGTAAAACTGAAGAACGCTGACTGTGGGAGTGTTTTATCCCCAGGGACAGACTGCAATAGTTTGAAAAGTTCTTGGGTTCTATGAGGTAGACGGAATAAAAGATACTAAGGCTTGACTCAGTCAGTCAGTCAGTACTTATTTGCACTTCTTACCTGTCTCAACTCTGAGAAGAGAGTGGGTGTATTTATTATTATTTGTTATCCCTTCCATTGGATGAGCATTGGAAAGAAGTGAGAAAGTTCTAGCAGGGTCGTTTTATTGTGAAAAGGTGTGAGGTATTTGTATGAAGGCTCATTCATAGGAAGTTTGAATCTCGGAGCTAGTGTTTTTGGTCAAAGTTTTGGGAAAGTTGTAATAGCACATAAGACTGATCTGAACCGGAGGGTCTAAAATCGGAAGAAACCGGATTATTATTCAAATTGGGTGTAAAATTAGTGAAAATGGTTGCATCAAATCGTTCGGTAAGTTTTGAGTTTGAAATGTGATTTTTTTTATTGATCTGTGACAAGTAGGTGGTCTTGTATGCAGATTGCAGCTCGTGACAATTAAGAGGATCAGGGTTTCCTGTGAAGGCATAAATGAATGAGTAGAGATGAGTATTGGTATCGAGATTGACTGTGAATTTTAAATTCTGCAGAATCGTTAAAAACGGTTTTGAAGGGCTGTTCATGCTAAAGTTTTGCTATCTAAGTATGCAGATGTGTATGTGTTGGAAATGGTGTGCAGTGGTTTGATGGGTAAAACTGTTAGTGAAGTCATGGTGAAGTCTGAAGTGACTAGTGTAGATTTATTTATTAGAAATAAGGTTAAGGTTCAGTTTTATTAGAAGGACAGAGAAATGGGTAATTAATGCGGGATCACGCCAGGATGTTGGAAGAATTAAAAAAAAGTCCATGCTGTGCTCCTCTGAATTGTGTATTCGTCACAAGGATTTGTAACTTGTGATGGATCGAATAATGATATATTTAAGTATATTGGTGGTTCAGATTTTACTGGCTAAATAAATTTAAGCAGACTTTATGAATTCACAGCGAATCAACTATAGAAATTGGAACAGCAAACAGCATATGATGAAAAAATTGGTGAAGGATGGATCATAAAATTTTTAGGAAGTTATTACTGGATTATTATGTTGGGTTGGAATATATTTTGGTGTAGAGGATGGAAATAATAGTGACATCATTTTGTATTTAGCATAATTGTAATTCATTGAAACTTTTGTAGAGTCATCGATTACTTGTGACTTGCTTGAATTGATAGAGAAGTTATAACTATGAGAATTAGTTGATGAGTTTCATTACAGAGTTTTCTTGTGTTTTTCACTTTTTTTTAGCAGATTTGTAAAATGTTTTATTGAATAAAGTTTAATTTTGTTCAGCTTTTTAGTAGGAAAGTAAGGTCCGTGTGCGCTACCAACTAATAGCCATAGGGATATTAACTACTGGATAATGGAAGATGATAAGGATTTGTGTAATGCTGGGAGTGGGAATTTGCGCTGGGTTCCAGACGTGAACTATAAATTAATGAGTTTGGGAGAATCGGTTGAATTGAATGGGGAAGTTTTGAAGGCTGTCAGGGGAAGATTCAGGTAGACGAAGCTTCTGTGCCTCGACTATACTATAGTCAGACAGTTTTGGACTTGGACTGTCTATCATTATTTCATGTCCTTGTGTATGGAAGAGCAGATAGTATTTGCTGAGAAGTTAGTCTCTAAAAGTAAGATATTAAATTGCAATCCTTGTTTTTGAAGAATGATTGCCTACGTAAGCAATTTTGTGGATTTTTTTGGGGACGGACGGAATAGTTTAAGAGAGAGGAGAGAGAGAGGAAGATAAAAGTGATCCCTATCCATGTACCGGTGTTTAATAAAGTAGAACAGTATGACGTGTGATGATTAGATGATTTGATTAGTTTAGGTACGTATTTTATGGGGGTTATAGTAAAGCAGTGTGTCTGAGTCACTTGTGTCAGTGTGTGTGTACTTGTAATATTATTATTATGCATCAAATAGATTGATTGGTAGTGGCGGTTACGGCATATTAAAATATTTATGAACTGCAGTTGCTGAGAGATTGGATTCGTAAAATTCCGGAGTACTAAGGAGCGTGTACGAAAAAATATCTAGATTTTATTTAATGTATAGTAAAAGGAATGACTACTTGTTCTAGGTTGTACTTTAGTCCCTGCCCTGGTTGCTCTGATGATTATTATGATGGTTCTTTAATGCCGCTGTAATTTTATTTTAATAAGGTAACGTGGCCAATGCATGGGGATTGCATGATTGAAATTAGATTGGGAATGGCAGGAGTGATGCTCTCTTTTGTTATAAGTAGCCAGTGTGACTTTCATTCATTCTCAGCAATTACCGTACGTCCTTCTGATAGGGAGGCTTTTTAGTCTATATCGTGGGAACATTTTAATTGAGATTTGAGAAAGAAAGGAATAATCTGGCTCAATTGTGTGTTGTATTTCGCAGGGTTTTTGAATGTGAGGATAGGATGATGACATGAGGAGGTGTAAGAGTTCATTTTCAATTAGTTTGATAGCTAGGGAAACTAGGAATAGTTCTTATTGGTGTTGGTAACTGTAGAAGGTAGAAAAATTAGGCAATGCTCGTTACTGGTTTTATAAAGTAATTTAAGCCTTGGAGTTTTTTCATGAGTTCATTTAGTCTTTCGTCTTGTAGAGGCTTTTTGAACCAAAACATCTGAAAAGAAAAGAGTTTCACAAGAATTTGTTGCTTGATGTTTGTAGGATGAGCTTTGGTACAGAGAAGTAACATATGGTACTTCTGAATAATCTGAATACTGTCAACTGCAAATTGTTTTTTCGTAGACACTACTAAATATGTCGGAATGAGATGGTCCAAAATGTTTTTTTAATAAAGTATTTTCATTTTGTTCATCCGCTAAAAAGTGTTATAAAAGGATTGACTTACTTAGTCTGATGTCTTAGTCATATGTTGCTTCGATGTTGCTTTTCTTAAGATGTAAAAAAATCATGAATACCTAGTTTAGAAACCTTGAGTGCCAGTGGGGTTCTAAAAAATGGTAGCATATCCCATCTCGATCGACTGCTACTTGATAGGATGAAAAAATGGGAGGAAGCCGTATAAATGACCGTTAAACAAGTACTGCAGCTAACACTACCAGGCACTGCTGGAGGGACTCGACTGTTTGACAGATGCTCTAACTCGGTTAAATTTCTGTTTTGTTCTAATTGTTGTGGCTGCTGTTTTTTGTAACTATGATATGATGTCATTTCTTCCTTGGCAGTCCTGTTTCCTATCTACCCTAATGTTTTAGTGAGGAGGTTCGAGGTCCCATTAGTTCCGTTTAACGGTCGAATGTTGATATCCAGAAGCTATATTTGTCGGTTAGGGAGATGATGATGGTGGGTTGTGAATATAGCTATATAACCACAAGGAAAATATGTATGGCTCTTTGTATTTGTAAGGGAAGTTGCTGGGAGTGTAATTTGAAACCAGTGTGTGTGTAGTTTGTGATAGTTAGAAAGTCAAGGATGAGTAGATGAGTTGTACGCTGGATGTGTGATAGTAATTTTATTTTTAATCATGTTATTTATTATGACGCTACGGTTCCTTTGCGGTTTTTGGTATTTCCTCTTATCTGAATGTGAGATTGATGATGAGTTACGTTGGGATTTTTTTTCCTATGATGTTGTGCCTGGTTAGCAGATGCGTGGAATGTGAGCTGGTAAAGTATGAAGACATAAAGATAATAGTGAAAATATTTCGCAACGTAGTGTTGGTGATGATGTAAGAGAGCCTATTTGTTCTTGGATTTCCTTTATTGAGGGATTGACTTTTGTAGAATTAATGGTTTTGTTGTATCATGACTAACCTTGACTGTGGCTTTCATTTTTGGCTCCAGTTCCGGAAACTTTGCAATAAGTTACTATTGCTGTAAATACTGACTAAGGCAGGGGTTTCTCAGAAGTTAATGAATTGCGAACGTAGCCAATTTATGGAAAACTAATTAGAAAGGGAATTGTGGCATTTGGTAATTGGTATTTCATTTCACTTTCAGTCAGTAGATCAGAAAACTACATGGTAGCGATTAAAAACATGGGACATGTGACTTGGCTGTTAATTTATGTTTTGCTTTTATCGTCAAAATGGCTTTGCAGAAAAAGTTGATCTCACACTAGGCTGAAGTCACTGGAGTTTATGTGAATTTTTCGATACATGTGAAGATTTTATTCATTTGAAGAGAAGAGACTATTTCAACTATTTGTATGCAAATGTAAATATTATTACGTCATATCAAAATCTCTGGAGAGCAATTATAAGTGTTTTGAAGCAGATATGAGCTCATGATGTATCACTTAAATAAGTTGATAGTAAACAAACTATTTTGTCATCCTTTCAATTCATGAATCATGTTAGGATTGTTAGGAATGATAAGAATTTGATGCTGAGGAAATGAAGTAATTGAATGGAAAATGGTTGGTTGTACTTTTGACTTGAAATTGTTCAGTTTGACAAATGCATTGGAATTGAAGGTATTGTGCAGTTTACAAAGAGAATAAAACGTAGAAGCTTATGTCATCAATGCTTAAGTCACTGGGAATAAAAATTGAGTATGCAAATCGCGTTGGGATTTAAGATCAATGTGATGTCAAAGTATCTGTCACGAAATAACATGGAAAATGATGCGTGGGATGCTGTACTAAAATGTTATTGTAGATGATGGCAGTTTATACATAGAAACATCTGCATTTGCTCGTATAATCAAATCTTATCAACAGTGGTAAACTGAAGCGACATGTAAAATTCAATATACTAGAGCCTAAGGTCGATTTGTTACGGAATGAAAATGTATCTGACTAGAGAGTATGTTATTTTAACATTTGTTTGGTTTCATGATGAACCACGGACCCACGATTTCTTCATACTTCCTGATATTAGATAAACAAAAATAGTGTATAATTTGTGAATATGATCGAATGTTTATTGACCCAAAGATATTTGTACGTATGGAATTGGTCTTAAATTATATTCTTGGCTTTTCCTATATTGCAGGTCAATGTCCGGGTTACGACGATGGACGCGGAGCTGGAGTTCGCTATCCAGCCGTCCACAACAGGGAAACAGTTGTTTGACCAAGTCGTCAAGACTATTGGACTTCGAGAGATTTGGTTCTTTGGGCTTCAGTACATGGACAGCAAGGGATATACGACGTGGTTGAAGTTGAATAAAAAGGTAGGTTTGTGGGTTGTAAAGATTTCAAAAAAAATATGAACAATGAAGATGATGTTGAGTGTTTAATTATATAATGGTTTTTTGTGTAACGCTTGCTTGGGATTGGGATTACTTTCTCTATTAACATCTTGGTATTCTTGGTGTGCAGGAGGAGGTGGAAAACTTGAGTGAGAGAATAACTCGAACGATTAAGCGACAAAATTTTGATCTGGTATACAAATGTTGCATTATGTGTTTATGACTGTAATATATGTACTTTGTGGTGGGTTTCGATAGTTTGTAGCTTAGGGGATCAGAGAAAAATATTTCAGTGTATTTGTATATCAATCTCGAATTTATTGTGTAATTCCAGGAAGAATCTTAGAGCTACGTTCGTAGGTGGAAATTTATCCCTTTGCTGCCAACTAAGGTATTTTAGCTATTGGGTACACATAAGTAGACTGTAGAGTTTTCCTTTTTGAGTAATTTTGAGAAATCATTATTGGTTGATTCATCCTGGTTCCTATTTGTGTTTTTTCCTTGCAATTTGCGATTTTTTAAGGTATTATAGTTGGTATTTGTTTCCTTCTTTGATTTCCTTCCATCTTTCATGATGATTAGATTTGTTTTGTATGATGTAACAATCCATGCCTGTTCATCTATAGTTGTAAGTAATGATCATCAGAGTTAGATAAGAGTACTTGCCTGTTTTGTTCAAAAAATTGCTTTGATAGAGTTGATAGTGTATTGACATTGTTGTTGGTATTTGGGGCTTATTTATCATATCTATCACAATTCTTAAATTAAAGACGCTTATTATTAAGTTTCGGTTTCCAAAATGCTCCTATACTCCTATTGCTTTCGAATTAAAAGAATTCGGGAAAGTTATGGAATGATGTGGAGCGGTGATAGACAGTAGGGATGAATTCATTATTCATTACAGTCTTGTGTTATTTATAGGTTTTGAGCCAAGATATAAAGAAAGAGTCTCCACTTCAGTTCCGTTTCCGAGCCAAATTCTACCCTGAGGATGTAGCTGAAGAATTGATTCAGGATATTACAACGGTAATACTTTTCCAATTTCCAACTAGGCTCATGAATGAATTCCTGGCTTTAATTGAATGAATTATTTTCTCCTACAGAGGCTTTTTTACCTGCAAGTTAAAAATGCAATTTTATCGGATGAGATATACTGTCCACCAGAAACCTCAGTACTTCTAGCATCTTATGCGGTTCAGGCCAAGTATGGAGATTACAATAAAGAAGTTCACACTAATTTGGCCAATGATCGCATATTGCCGCAAAGGTAATTTTTGTTTTGAAATACAGTTCTAATTGACTGATGTTGGATATTGAGAATGAAGCAATTAATATATATTTTTTAGAGTTATGGATCAGCATAATATGAGCCGAGAAGAATGGGAAGAAAGAATTCTTACTTGGTGGAAGGAGCACAAAGGAATGATGCGTGAAGACGCTATGATGGAATATCTGAAGATTGCTCAAGATCTGGAAATGTACGGAGTCAATTACTTTGAAATCAAGAACAAAAAGGGGACGGATCTTTGGTTGGGAGTGGATGCACTTGGTCTGAACATTTATGAACGTGAAGATAAGCTTACCCCCAAGATAGGTTTCCCGTGGTCTGAGATTCGTAATATATCTTTCAATGATCGAAAGTTTGTCATCAAACCAATTGATAAGAAGGCTCCTGACTTCGTATTTTTTGCTCCTCGGCTTCGTATCAATAAGCGAATTCTTGCATTGTGTATGGGTAATCATGAGCTGTATATGCGACGAAGAAAGCCAGATACCATTGAAGTTCAGCAAATGAAAGCACAAGCTCGAGAAGAAAAACTGGCTAAGCAGCAGGAGAGGTATATTTTTTTGCTAAAATATTTTCTTCTGTAATTGATTTTAATAACTTATAATTTTTCCGATTTAAATTAATGAATAAATTGCGGATATCCGTAGGGAGAAGTTGCAACGAGAAATTGCCGCAAGAGAGCAAGCTGAGAAGAAGCAGCAAGAATATGAGGAACGTCTTAAATCTATGCAAGAAGAAATGGAAAGAAGACAGAAAGACCTTGTGGAAGCTCAAGAGACAATTCGTCGTCTGGAGGAACAACTCAGAGCGCTCCAGGCTGCTAAAGAACACCTTGAGCAGCGTCAGAATGAGCTTCAGGAGATGATGGAACGTTTGGAAGCCAGTAAAGAGATGGAAGCTGCTGAAAAACAGAAATTAGAAGATGAAATCAGGTACATTATGGCAATTTACTGTTTATTGTTAGAATTCAGTGTTATTAAACATTTATTTGCAAATTTTTCAGGATTAAGCAAGAGGAAGTTCAACGAATTCAGGAAGAAGTTCAAGCTAAAGATGAAGAAACTAGACGCTTGCAAGAAGAAGTTGAGACGGCTCGTAGACGCCAAGAAGAAGTTGCTAATGCTATGAATAATGCCAACTCAACTCCAGCACATCATCACTTAACAGATCACGACGATGATGACGAGTCCGTGCCAAATGGACATTCCCAAGAATTGGATTCAGGGGATGTCGAGTACCCTGACCCAGTCGACGGAATGACCACCCACGCTGAAAAGAACTTAAGTCTTCAGTCTAAGCTTAAGGTAGTCCTTCAGAGCCCTTAGACCTAATATTTTATTACAAATAAAGATATTTTTGACTTAATGTTTCCTTTTGCAGATGTTGAAACAAGAATTGGCCGAAACTCGAGATGACACAAAAGAGACAACGTTGGATAAAATTCACAAGGAAAATGTTCGACAGGGACGAGACAAGTACAAGACATTACGAGAAATCCGTAAAGGTAATACCAAACGAAGAGTGGATCAGTTCGAGAATATGTAAATCAACGTCAGTTCAAGATAAGTATGGATGGTGAATTTCTCCTATTAAAAATATTCCAAATGGTTTTGAAAACCATAAAATAATGTAATGCAGTTTAAGCACTTATAGGTAATCTTAATTAGTTTAGAAAAGGTCATTTACTGCCGTTAGATGCATTATTATAGTGCTTCGTTAGCATTAGGTGTTTCTAATGTATTTAAATGTAGTTGTTGACGAAATTACATATTTACTTATTGTTAGTAACATGACTTCCCCTTCAACTGGAACGTACATTCTATACTAGCAATAGCATAGAGAATACTTTTAAATTATGTACTTATAGTTCTTCTGGGTATTTTGGTCTAAATAGTTTAAAAATTCAGTACGAGTTTTTCATTTGCATTCATTTCCGCTTAAAGAAATTTTTTGATTCCAACACTACTGCAAAGCACATGTTAGATGACCGTCTCTCAAAATATATATATTTGACTAATCAATCTTTGTATTGGACTTTAAATCAATCTTAATTCTTAAATTAGACACGATTTGGTCCATTAAATAATTTGCGTAGCTCTGTGGTCTGTGACATAACTGTTTACTTGTTGAAGGGGTCTAGTGATTGACTTAAATTATCTATATGATGACTGACGAAAACAATTCCGTCTTATGTATTACACTTACACAGATTTATTGTGCGGTGCCTCTTTCTAACATTTTTGTGTACTATTTCTAAGCTATTTGTACATCTCGAAGAAAGTATTCGATACCTGCGTGGTGTAAACTTGATAGTTTGACTGGGTGATAGTTTGCCCTTCAGTGTAGGAAATAATGAGAGTAGTAGATTTAGAGTAAGTATTTTTAAAAGCGCATAGTTCTCGAACTAGGCCAAAAATATTTGGATACAATGCTTCCATAATCAAATTCCTCTACCTGAATTCCATGTACCTTCTTCCACAATCATTAATCGGTCTGGTACATGTGGCAAATTAAATCCCTTACATGAAACGTAATGTAATAATGTGATTACCCAAAAATATTTTGAGCTATTCAAAAGAGTTGTATCGAATGTAGTAGTTTGGGTACATTTATTTCAGATAAACGGTGATGCTTTTCTGTGTTGGGTAGATGAAATGGATAGTTATACTGTTGTATTTCCATTAATTGTTATGAAATATGTTTATTTGAAAGTAAATCATATATTGAGTACAGAGTCGGAGTAAGGTGGAGGAAATCGTTTTGTTTATTGACATATATGACAAGTTATTTTGTAAGGACAAAATGATCAGATTGTTGTGGAATATAAGCGTATCGAATCACTGGAGCTGTTATTTTTAGGATTGAGCTTAATTTAGTAAATAGTATTGTAAGCATACAGACGTCGGCTCTGGCTTTGAGTGTCTCTAGAACTTGAGCTTGCCCGCTGGTAAGAGGTTTCGTCGAGGTCCCTTTCTTCGGAGCATCTCTTGAGCATTGTCCTTGTTTTGCTGAAAACGGTGGGGTCGTACAAGACATCAAATCCTCCTAGAGCTGCAGCATCTGCAAATCTGTTTCCGATGACGAAGCGTCTGTGATGAATAGGGTCAGAGAACAGAGGGCATCGCTGTGTGCAGACCAAATGTTGCTTGGGGTAGTCATAATGATAAGTATCATCCAGGGTGCTTCCTCTCAAAATGTTTTGATCATCCACATTCAAAGTCCTTCTTGTTAACGATCCCTCCCTGGCATATCGGCTATTATATGCCGATTGCGAGCTAGCGTCCAACTCGGAAGAGTAGCTTTGTTCACGAGCTCTTGATACACTTCTAGCCCTCGAATATCTTGACGAGTCCAAGGCTGAGGATCTCATCAGACAGTCATCCGAAGCCGCGGAGGCATTGTAGATATCACTAGAGGCAGTTGTAGCTGCCTCTACAGACCGAGCTCGTCGTTCCCGAACACTCCTTTGAACTGAGGATTGAGATAACGAAGATTCCAACTGTCTAACGTTACTGCTGGTGTAATCGCTTGATCTAGTCTCGGATCTTGCTCTGCGGGTGGCAGCGGAAGACCGGAAACCACTTCCGTAGAACGGCTCATTGGCCCATCTTTCGATGAAAGACTGGGCTCGTGGAGGGCTCGAAGCTCTCCGTCTGGCCTGATAAGCGAGACGAGCTTCAGCATATGAGGTAGTTTCCGATGCTACTCTTGATGTCGACAAGTACCTG
Source organism: Agrenia bidenticulata (assembly GCA_034694785.1). NCBI lineage: Eukaryota > Metazoa > Arthropoda > Collembola > Entomobryomorpha > Isotomidae > Agrenia > Agrenia bidenticulata. Next base: position 33,697 of record JAQFYM010000776.1, on the reverse strand, counting down.
ACCTGTGGACGGTAGTATGACTCTCCGAATTCGTAGTTGTACGAATACATACGAATCCATCTAGGTCTAGCCCAGTGGGTGTATTGACCTGCGATCTTCTTGTCCGTAGCCATACCTAATAAAAATTAAAGTATATATAAGAAACTTACTTGATGATGATTCTAATGTTTAATTAAGCTAAATAATTGATTTCATAATCTTACCGATATTTAGACAGTGAAATACACAGGAGAGCTGTACCCGGCAGATGAGACGGACACGAGAGGAGAGTCAGTAGTAAAGTGAGCCCGAGAACAAGAGCGATGCTCGAAAGTTAAAAATGGAATACAAATTCGTGATCTTGAGAATCTGGAGTAGGAGATTTAGAACACGGATTCACCTCGTTGGCAATGCATCCGAAAAAAAGCTGTTCTAAAATTTTGACTATAACACAAGGTCAGGGCTATTTAGGATGGATTCCAGATACCGAAGGAAATCTTTCCTATGAACTTCTAATCCCTTATTAGATCATCGATAGTTTTAGAAGATAGCAATGGAGGAGTAACCCTGTTAAAGTTGACACATAAGAGAGCGATATAGAAGGTAGATTAAAGTCCTTATTGCATAACCTTAGAATTTCTTATAGATTCGGAGCATGAAATAATGTTGTGTTTAATCTAATCGATGTGTCTGAGGGTAATACCACGTATGTGTATACATTGATGAAGAATTTAGTGTCAGTCGTACATTAAGAAGCCCATTTCTCATTGTCACACTTTGGCTGTACTGACAATGAATCTTCAGCAAAATGTCGAGATAAAGAACATTTTCCTATTCTAATTACCCAAGCTCCATCCATGCAGAGCAAACAAAGTTTGGCTAGCATCTTCAAAAACTTCTCGTCCTTTCGTCAGTAATCTCATCGGTAAGTCTTGTTGGCCTTCTAACCTTTACATGACACCTCCGTTCAAACCCCAGCCTATATGGACATTTTTATTTAACTATATCTCAAATCAAATCTCTCTTCTAAGAAACAATAAACTACTCTGAACTAGAATGCTCTAGACTTTTATAGCTTTATTCGAGGAAGATTATTTAGTTGCAGACCCAGCCAACAAGCAATTCGATCTGGTTGATCATTCGTACTTATCCATGAAACCCTAGGATGATGAATTGCTCGGTACTTCTCTTGAAACTTGGGAGCAGTTAGAACTTGAGGGTTGAATAGATGCTCAAACTTTGCCCTTTTACCCCTTGAGTGGGTTGGACACTCTGAAACTAATTGTAGTTTCAGTAGTTTATATATTCATCTAATGTGGTCCGTATTTTTCCTCATGCATCATGAAAATTGTGGAGAAAATACAATGTCGACCAGAATTTCCATACCGTTTTTATTTACATGGAACGATCGCATTGGATTTCCGAGGTAGCTACTTCGACAAACTTCTATCCCTCTACTATATGATTTTGCAGGGCTAATTTGGACACGATATTCTATACAGACACATAGGAGGTAACAATGTAGGCTTAACAGTAAAAGTAAGTTAAAACAATAGAAAAAGTCTACAGATTGATTGATTGATTGATTGATTGATTGATTTGTCTTTATTATAGTGTCTTTCCCAACTCAAAATACGATTTTGTTCTTCCGTTAGTGACACTTCAAGTTTAAACACAGAGGTAGAAGCATAGGTTAGAAGAGAGAAACAGAGCCCATCTAGGCATTGTTCTATTTCTATGATCTAGCTAGACTGTGAACAATGGATAAGAGAATTGGCGGGATGGGATTGGTGACACTGGCACACACGGAATCGGAACACTAAGCAGCTCACTCTCTTTGCGGGAATAGTGTAAATGCTAATATAGCCAGCCGCCGAACCTCAAGCTCATCGACGAGATTTTGTGTATCTTGATTAATTGCTGAAGTCGGTGAAGATAAAATAAAATATTTTGTATTATATTAAAATATCAACGTAGAGGAGGACTGGAATGTCCACTACAATGGCTGGAAATGGCACGGCCACGGGTATAGATTACAACCGCAACCAACGCCAACTTGTAAGATTTAAAAATTTATTATTTATCGTTTAGTCAGTGATTTGTTTTGCAGTTAGTTAAGGGCACATATAGTGCATGTTTAAATAAATGAATATTGATATCAATTGGATGGTGACATATTTTTATAGGAAACCACGTTGTTTGAACAGAGCTTATATAGCACACCGAATGGGACTCCTGTCCCGATGGAAATAGACGCCTCCCTGGAAGAAGAAGATAATAAAAAATCATCCGAATCCGGGGATAAACAAAGCAGGGGAGAACCAGAAACTCCTGAGAATGGAGACGTAACTTTGAAAATTGGCGATGTAAATACCTATAATGGAATTACGAATGAAGGGAGATCGACAATATCGACAACTAAAGATCTCCTCGATGATTCCATCGGGGATAAAGATAGCGAGGATGAAGAGGATGAAGAGGATGGAGATGATGAATTTGAGGATGAAGATGCTGAATGTGAGGATGTTAACAGCACTACGCGTTTTCTTGTAGAAGAGACAATTTATCCCAGCCACCCAGTGACTAACTCGACGATTAAATTTGATAGTGTCAACACACTAAACAGAACCAGTGAGTCTATTGAAACCGACGCTACTGAGTATTCATCAAATCTGAGCACCAATGACTCTGCCGAGATTACTAATAATACCGTTTCAAGTCATGATAGTGGTGACAGCAGTGATGAAAATGATACTTATGAGGTAACTGATTCCGTGGTACCGGCAAACAATAAACCTGTCTCAACCTCAGCTGCGGAAGAAGCTGGTTCCGTGGATCTCAGCTGGAATGAATTGGTGTATAGAAATGTTAAAAATATTATTTTTAAACAGAGCCGGACAACTAGTCAACCGAATCTTGGACAAGAAAGCACCCAACCTCCTTTGGATACTGCTGTCTTTCCCAGTCTTGAAAATGTCTCTAAAGAGCTCCCAGAAGTTACAAACGGTAACAGGCATTCCTCTTCCAGCAGTAAGTTATATCTCATTATTGATTGGTTTGGTATTTTTAATTTTTTCATATTCTACAGTCTAGTTTTGTGATAACATTGTTTATTTTTGTACAAAAAGGTTTCGAAAATACTGAGGTAAATTGCAAACCCGAAGCACGGTCTTTGAATTTACACGAACAGCAAGTTCAGAGTAAAGAAAACACGGAGGACTCTATAGTAGAAGATGATGCATCAGTTCAACGAGGAGAAAAATCAGAAAGTACTGATACAAACTCGACTAATAAATTTGATGTCAACACACTCAACAGAACCAGTGAGTCTATTGAAACCGACGCTACTGAGTATTCATCAAATCTGAGCACCAATGACTCTGCCGAGATTACTAATAATACCGTTTCAAGTCATGATAGTGGTGACAGCAGTGATGAAAATGATACTTATGAGGTAACTGATTCCGTGGTACCGGCAAACAATAAACCTGTCTCAACCTCAGCTGCGGAAGAAGCTGGTTCCGTGGATCTCAGCTGGAATGAATTGGTGTATAGAAATGTTAAAAATATTATTTTTAAACAGAGCCGGACAACTAGTCAACCGAATCTTGGACAAGAAAGCACCCAACCTCCTTTGGATACTGCTGTCTTTCCCAGTCTTGAAAATGTCTCTAAAGAGCTCCCAGAAGTTACAAACGGTAACAGGCATTCCTCTTCCAGCAGTAAGTTATATCTCATTATTGATTGGTTTGGTATTTTTAATTTTTTCATATTCTACAGTCTAGTTTTGTGATAACATTGTTTATTTTTGTACAAAAAGGTTTCGAAAATACTGAGGTAAATTGCAAACCCGAAGCACGGTCTTTGAATTTACACGAACAGCAAGTTCAGAGTAAAGAAAACACGGAGGACTCTATAGTAGAAGATGATGCATCAGTTCAACGAGGAGAAAAATCAGAAAGTACTGATACAAACTCAAGTGAAGAGAAAATTGAGACTCAATCTGGTTCTAATTCTTCAACCGAAGGAGCCAGTGAACTATTGTCCATTGACACAAATTCAAGTCAGACTTCAAATGGGACTTTAAAACGGCGAAAGAAAAAACACCCAGTTCCCGTACCGGTAAAGGTTTTTAAGAAAGCTAATGTAGAACTTCCAAAAGAATATTCAAGTTCCTCATCTGAAGATGAATCGGCTAACGTTCCTTTAAAACAGCGTCAGCAAGCGAAAGGAAAGAACAAATCAACTACAAAGTTACGAAAAGAAACTAAAGCAGACAGAGATGTTCTGAATGAGATGGATAACCCAAAGCCTTCTACTTCAGCTGCCATTCGACAAGAATGGGAACGGAATCAAAAGAGCGCAGCGATCAATGAAGTTCAAAATAGCAAGAAAGGAGAGGATACAAAAAGTGGGACAGATAGTTCTACAGTTCGAGGTCTCAGCAGAGTAAACGGTATTGCTGAAGATGAAACAGAAACTCCGGTTGAAGCTTTGGGAAGAATTCTTAGAAGCAGGGTCCCAAAGAAAATTCCTGCTGATACACTTTCTAAGCCTACAAAAATTGAACTTAAGAAAAAGCTTACAACCGTAGCCAAAAAAGATTCAACGTCTATACAAAAGGGTAAGGCTAAGACCAAGGCAGCAGTTAAGAAAGAAGTCCCCAATTTACCAGCTGTCCCGGTGAAGTCCAACCGAAAAGGAATACCAAAGCTTGCTGCCTCAGTAGTTGAAGAAGTACCTCAAAGTTTATCTGCTGCCCCGTTGAAACCCAATCCTAAAGGAAAGTCAAAGGCAATCTCGGTGAAACCTAATCCTAAAGGAAAGTCAAAGGCGATCTCAAGTGTCGAAAATGAAAATGAAAAAAAAACGAAACCCAGGAAAGGAAAGATCTTATTGCCCGAAGCCAAAGTTGTTCTTACTAAGATCACTCAGACTGATTACCCTATCACAACTGTCACTTCTGTAAAGACTAAAGCTAAGAAGAAAGAAAAAAACGATTCAGGAACCGTTAAACAGTCACAAACACTACCAGCGATTGCTTCAGCTTCAACTTCTATTGCTGGTAAGAAGAATTCGAAATCTACAGCCGTAGCTGCTGGGTCTTCAAAGCCGGCGGTTAATGGAACCTCAAAAGCCAACCAGGCTAAGAAAACTGCGAAAAATCCTCCTGCTCCAGTTCCAGTTACGGAATCTGCGATTGTTCCCGATGATCTTGGACTTCGAAGGTCTAAAAGACAAAAAAAGAAAATATCATTTTTTGTCTCCTTCAAATAATGAAAAGGAATGTGTTTGTGTGTACTTTTACGTGTAGAGTTAGATTCAGCAGTACCATGTATTTGTACATATGTCGAGATTTGACATTTTAACGCATCGTCGTATGTCGTATAGCTAAACTAGTAGAACATATCCTCAATAATTTCGACTGATGTATGATTAAAGCAAATTGAAGCAATTAATATAGGTAAAATGTTCTTACGATGCGATGGCGATATTGTATGCTAGAACTTTGAAACTTGTGAACGTAAAAAAATCAATAAGCTGTAACTTGTGTTTGCATATTGAACCAGATATACTGGGTTGCATAAGTTGCATTTATTTATAATATTTCCCTCCAATTGATGCAACAATAGGTTTTTGAATGAATAAATGTATTACATTTTAAACGGGAATGAGGTTACGGCTTTAACACATGTAGCATACCCATAAAAGAATTGATGGCATCTGACATATCGGTAAATGGCATGGGAGAAAAATCAATCACAACATAAACATTTGAGACTAAATATATTCAATTATTATCACTAATTAAACTTCATCGAATAAAATGCACTTAATGTAAATTGTAAATGTGAAATGTAAAAGATTGTCAAAAGTACACTGGGATACGTAATTTAGACTTTATGAATCAAATTAACTATCTATTGAAAATAATACATGGTTAAGCCGGCAACATATTTAATATACATACATGCTAACTACTTAAACTTTACTCTTATTGAATGTTGTTTTCGAAGAACTACTGGCGCTGACAGTGATAGTTCAGGCTTTAGCCAAACCAATGACACCACAAGCAGCTCGAGCACCGGCATTCCCAGTTGTTTTGCTCAATTCGTGACCTCCCTTACCCAAGTCATCCGTGTCAGCATGAATCTATTGACAGAAGAGTAAATGAATTAATGGGGAAAACTGAACTTAAATACGACTGAAGATAAATAATAATTATTTCCGTACCACCATGGTTCGTCCAACGACGGATACTGGCCCCACAAGAGAGATTTGTACATCTTTCAAATCAATCTTAGCCACCCCATCCTTCCCAGCGGTAACATTTCCAAGATCCCCGGCATGACGCTCGGCATCTCCTGGACCCCCGTGGGTCTTCCCATGAGGATTGAAGTGTGGTCCCGCACTGACACATCCATCAGTTGTGTCTCCGAACTCGTGAACGTGGAATCCGTGAAGTCCGGGAGTTAATCCAGTGATCTCGCCTACCAAGGCTACTGGCTTTCCTTCTCCCTTTAGGAGGTTGAAAATAAACAGTAATTAAAATAGAGTTCAACCTAGAAAAATTACCAAGTAACTATATGGCAACTAAGAACAAGAACATCCGATCCCACCCGGCTTCCCGTTTTCCGGTCGGTGAGCTGAGATTGAATTCAATGAAATGATTAACTAAAAGACTTAACGGACTTACTTCTTGAGTGAACCAAACAGTCCCCTTCACAACATCCCCCTTGAGAACACATACTGCCTTGACCATTTTAGAATTTTATTTTAATTCACTGAAGGAGTTTTCCGTGTAGTGTGTAGAGCAAAGCGATTGAAGACGTAGTGAGTAGTAGAGTAGTCAGTTCTATGGTTCCAATCCAAGGGCACAAATAGGAAAATATTGTTTTGCAATAACCACTCGTCACTCCTCTTCTGCTCTATGCTTTATCTGTTATCCCTCACTGCTTTATTATTTCCTAGGAACTTTGCTGTCAACGCTTGTCTCACTCCAATAGTATTGTATAGCTTGTAGTTCTCCAGTTCACTCTCCCATGAGAATATGGGGAAAGTCGCTTGTTTGCCTTGAAGGTGAATGCGTCCACTACTACTGGAATAAACCTTGAATTAATTGGTGCGCACGAGACTCCAGTTTCTTCTTGTCAACAAGTTACAAAAACAGGCAGTCCAGCCCTGGAGAACCTCTTGTCCTTACTCAATACTCATCATGAAAGTCTAGGTGAGATGGATATGCATGACAATGTTGTGACGAAGAGAGAATACCTTGTGATGACAAATAGTCCACAATTTATTTATTCATCCCAGTTATGTACTACTGTCGACAGTGTAACCCTTCAATATTCAAGTCATGTTTAAAATTACGCTTATCTGTGGGGACAAATAAGTAATGGGGCCGGCCGGGGCTACTCTGATATAATTCTGTGGTGGCCGTGGTGGGTACGGAGAAAGCAAGGAAATATGATATTTTGGTAGAGCGTAGATAAGGAAAAAATTGAGACAGTGGGATGTAGAAAAGTAGGATGGAATTCATGGATGCATCGATGAGTTATCCGTCTGTCTCAATTTAGTATTTTATCCTAACAAAATCATATACTTGAAACTTGACAAAGAATTCTGAAGGAAACAGGTTTGGCCACCTGCAGGATTTTTAGCTAATACTACAAAAGTAGAAGACATGTGGATGTCCATCCCCCAAATTCAAATCCAGGCAATCTGTCAAACAAAGATTTGGAGCAAAAAAATTTCAAAAACTTATTTTTTTTACACTTCACTTTCAGTAAGTCTTAACCTCTTAGCTTTCGGTAATTTAATCATTGGTTTATCAGCCACCCTCGCTCTTTTTGCGTCTAATATTGGTGATGAATCATCAAGTGATAACTTCACTGTCAGAGTGTGTCAAGTAAACCAGTTTAGGTTTCAAAGAAATTTGAAATGCATGATATAGAAGGAATCAGAATAAAATCATTAAATTACAAATCATTGTGATTGTGTATGATTGTTTACCATTTTATCGTATGAAAGATAAGTAGTTGGGTGTAGTATTTTATACAGTCGTTGACAATGGAGTTCCGAGCATCTTTAGATCAGCTGGAAACGTCTGCAAGGATTTTATTGGTGAGTAGTTTGATAGTTTGAAATGTTTGAATGTGATGTTTTTAAATTTATGTAAAATTCATCTGATTTGGTATCAAATCACAGATGGATTTTTTAAGTAAAGGATTGTTTCTTCTAGGCCGCACCCAACTTAGTTACGAAGGATGATCGATCGCAGGCTGAGGGAATAATTATGACATTCCGGAAGACGAGAAATGCATTTGGATTTTGCAAGTTTATTTTAGGCAAGAGGATGATGCATAATCTGTGCTTAAGTCGTTTAATTTGTTTCTTAGACCAATGTGAATGTGTGTTGATATTTCTAAGATTTGTTTAATATTTTAGAGAACAGTCAGACAGAGCTTGTGGTTTTTGAAACTGGAAGCGTACTTCGAAATAATCTTATTCAAGATTGGTCGAAAATACCTCCTGAAGATATCAACAGTTTGAATCACCATATATTGAATCTTCTGCTTTCAAACACTGCATTTTCCTACAGCATTCAACGACGACTGGCTGGGGTTGTGGCCCTAATTGTAAAGCATCAAAGTCTCATAAACAATGGGAAGCAGCGTTCGGAATTGGTTAACCATATTGTTGAAAGTGCAGTCAATGCTACTGGCCATCATTTGGTAAGCTTTTAGTGGTAATCTAAAGCTAAACTAATTAACTGCAATTTGTTATTTGTCAATTATTTTTGATGTTACAGGTGGTTGCTTGTTGTATTTTGGATGCACTGCACACAGAGCATCATTACGTTGTGAATGCCGAAGACGCTTCTTTGACATATGAAATGCACTTTGCAGCCAAAAGGGATTTTGAAAATTCGGACTTATTGAAAATGTTCCAGTTTTGTCTCAGATTTTTGACGAATTACGAGCATGTTCAGCAAAAACAAAGGGACTTAAACCATGTACTTAAAGTATTGGAAACGACTTTATCGTGGAATTTTACCAAAACCAATTTACCAAAAAGGGTTGCTGGAGTTATCGAAATGGAAGCAACCCCTACATTCAAGCCTCCTAACTCTTGGCTGGATACTATCAATGATGATGGATTTATTCCCATATTTTTCAATGTAAGAACCATGAACCACTCGGTCAGAGATTGAACATTTGTACAATAATTTCTGACTCATAATTTATGCGTTTGTGATCTTTAATCTAGATTCATGTGAAGGTTCGTCAAGATGAAAACTTTGTTCTGCGAACTATTAACTTACTCGGCCAGCTAGTTTCAATGCATAGGCCTGTACCAATGAGTCGGGACAACCGGGTTCAGTTCCTTTCTAAAATTTTACCTCCGTTCACTACGCTTTTGAATTTGTAAGTGTATGTCTAAAGTAGATACTGAATGTAGCAAAACAGTCTAACTATGATCAATTATAATCAGTATGCTTTTTTCTATTTTTTCTCAGATCCAACAAATTACCCGTGGAAATGTACGGCCTGAGTGATGTGATTAGGAAAATTCTTCTATTTAACCGAGCAGCTTTACTCTCCAGTGTTCAACAACAAGTATTAGAGGATTTTTTCAAAGCTATCGGTTCGTTTTCTTGTCAAGTTATTCACCAGTCTGCAGTTGAAGAAAGTGTACGTTTTATGATTTTGTTAAACCAGCTACATTAGTCAGATATGTTAGATATTACATTGTGTAATGTATTTCTGTATATTTCTTTAGAAATGTGCTGTGGATGATAGCGATAGACTTTACAGAGAATCTCTTACCAGAGTCTTGGAAGCCTGGATGAACATTTTAACTGACCCAGAAAATGTCTCAAAGGAAATAGTTCAGCCAATAGTTACAGACATCTTCAATAGTTACCTTAAGGCTCATCTCTCTCCCCCAGAAGGATTCAGGCAACCAGTACGTTACATTTATTTGAAATAAAAATTAAAACTTAATTAATTTTAAACAGTGCAATTTTCAACTAGGTTACAGATGACGGCGGAATTTGCGAAGACGAAGATGAGTCAGACACCAATCAGTTTCGAGACCAACTCCAAGCTGTAGGAGTTTTTGGACGTTTCATTTTACCTCATGCTGTTCCAATAATTACCCAGCTCTTATGCTTTAAGTGTCAAGTTTTACAGAAGCAAATTGAGTTAGTTGCGACTCAAAGTGCTCCAAGGGAGAGTTTAGTGTCAATATATGAGGATCTTCACTGGGGCATTCTTATTGCTGGACACTTACTAGCGTTTGATGGCTTAGGAGAAACCAACTTGATTCCCTCTGAAATCAATGAATTTTCGATGAACGCATCCGGAAATCCTGAGCTGTCTGCTACAGCTTTCGAAAAAGCTTTCCAGATGATACCAATCCCGGAAGGAGATAATGTTGATCCTATTATTAGGTATGCTTAATGCTATCTATATATCTTATCATATTCTGTCGCACAAACCAGTTCGAATTGGATCCTAATACTTTATTCATAGAATGGTGTGCTGTGTAATAACTCTGAGTGAAACGGAGCGAAGAGTTAATGCTTCTGGGCTCGGGCAACTTTTAAGTCCAGAGCTGGCTAGCAATATTCTCTGGTTTTTACATAGGTTTTGTGAGTCGTACTTCATAATTAGTGAAGAGTACTATACCACGGTAGGAATGAATACAAACTTTTAGTTTATTTATGTAAGAAATATATGTATGTAAGAAACGGCCTTGTTTGTTTTAGGTAAGTCCCTGCTTTCTGACAGCATGGGGCCCACAAAGCTTGGTCGCGAAAGGGGCACAGACTGCTCTGTTGGGAAGAGTTAAAGAGGACCTAATGCGTTATTGTGGCGAAGTAGGTGTAATGCGAGATGCAATAAACCTCTTGCTAGCACTTGTCGATTCCAATAAAAAGTAAGCTTAAAGAACTATCAATAATTTTTAACTTAAACGCATCAACCTGCATGAGCTCAGTCAGTTTAATGAATTTTCATTAATATAGATCAGAAATGGCGATTCAGAGTACGGAATTACCATTTATTGTTCAGATTGCAAATGAGGTTGGCCCTGGCAAGTACCAAATGCCTAATGAAACATACCGAAAGCTTATTAGAGCTGTCATATCAGTCGGCAGTTTCTGTGAAGAAGAGTCCCGACGTGAGCAGTACTGGGATCAGGTATTATTATTATAAATTTATAATAAGTTTAATGTTTATTTTTCGAAGAAGTAATTTAAATTTAAAATTGTGCCAGATACTTATGCCTCTCACTACAAGATTTGGTGGTGTGGCTGGATTGCATATAACTGAAAAGCATAGAGACGACGTAAGACTAGAAATGTCTTGTGTTCTGAGTGGATTTATTGGTAAATACTTTTTAATTTATAAATAATTTAATGTTCTTAACGCTTTTTTCTATTTTCAAGGTGCGGCAATGAGCTCTCATTCCCGGACTGCTACTCCTCTGTACAAAAGGACTGGACCCATAGTTTCCGAATGTGGCTCTATTTTGGATACATATCATAACTACGTTGATGTTGTAGAGCTTTGTCTAGAACTCGTGATTGAACTTGCAAAACGATCTCTTTCATACCTGTCCCCAGCAAACTCTCTGTCTCTGTATCAAGCTGCTATGTCAGTTGTGAAATCATACGCATTACATGCAAGTGGTCGTTTGTCAAACGAGAAGACTGCTGAAGAAGACACGTACAATGATCTTGTGATCCTCATGGATATGTTGACGTGCCTTCTTGCAAAAGACTTCTTGGATTTAAGCCCAGAATCTTTGAGTGGATCCAGTGGAACTCCTCCTATTTCAGCTTGTGACGTCTCACTTCATGGTCTCAGCACCGTCTTACCGTTAATGAATGCTGAGTTACTCCAGTTTCCAAATCTCAGTAGTAAATACTTCCGTTTGGTAAGCGTTTCTCTTCAAAATGTATAGAAGAAAAATCTGATCAACTCGATTTTTTATTTCTCAGGTTGCTTTTTTGAGTGAACTTCATTCTGAGAAAATTATGAACTTGCCTGCCGGAATGCTTCAGGCTGTTTATGAGTCCGTCCAGCTTGGACTTCAAAACTGTTCGTCAGAACCGTTTTCAAGCTGCTGTGAATTTGTTTCCGTAAGTTTTCGACAAATATATACCTAGAATCCTTCATTGTTCCTTACTTACTTAGATACTTACTTTTTCTAAGTACAGTTGTACAGTGTCAATTTTTAAATGAATGTTTGTATTTCAGTGCATGTCTCATTGCATAGCTAAACACTCTCTGCAAAGCAGTTCCTCTGCAGAATTTTGTAAACCCTTTCTGAAGATATTTCTCGAAATGATATTGTCTCAGAAAGTTGGAAAGGATAATATCCCCTCGATATCATCCGTCTTATTTGGTCTAATCTCAGCGTTTCCAGTAATTGATTTTTTTTAAAATATGTATTCATATCCTAACCTAAATTAAATTACGTGTATGTTTGTAGGAAACATACTCAGAACTTGTTCATCAATTGCTGGGCACCAGGACTGATACCGAATACAAAAATAATCTAAGTCAAGCCTTTGGACGATTGACAGAGAACTTAAATATGCAAGGAGTTGGTGACCGTGCAAGTCGGGCCGGTTTCCGAGACAGGTTGGAGCACTTCATTTTTGAAGCGAAAGGGTGCCTTGACTGAATAAACTATTGGCTCAAATGAGGGACTTGGATGATTGAAAGATCTTACTAGCAATTACAAGCTACACTGTTATACTCAATCAATATTTTCTCACTGCTCGATTGAAATTGTGGGTATGCCTTTCATTGTGTGCTTTTTATACTCTATTATTACTCGTGCTGCAAAATCTTCGTACTATATACTTGTGACACCACAAGAAGCCTAAACGAGTACGTATCTGTAATTCACAGCTCACAAAGAATGATTGGACTTGGATTTACTGCTCATAAGTTTAAAGTAGACAAATGCATTAATATGAAGTAATGTAAGTATACATCTATTTTGACTTGGGTAAAATCATTTCAAGTGAATGTGTTCCTAAACTTCGATGTCTTTCTTCTTGAGCATTGATATTTAACATTTAAACTTGAATAACGAGAAAGTTGATGGTTAATTAGTATTGTATATTTAGTATATAACGTTATTTTGATGGATGATATAGTTTATTACACTCAATAAAAAATTATTAAGAGTGGCTTATAGGAGAATAACGAGCTGGAAAATTATCTTAAAACTTGTAGTAAGACTTGTAGTAAGTAAACTTTGACAGCAATTCTGCGTTTTTGTACCTAATTTTATGAATCAGTTGAGTGTATTCAGTAGACCAAAATGGTTGTTGTGTTTTGTAGGTAATCGAATTTTAATTGTATGTGGAAATATCTTGGCCGTGATTAAAATATTTAAGAGAAGATTTCAACTTTTTGAGAAAGCTGGTTGGACAGAGAACAAATATTATCTAATTGTAAGTTTCTATTATCTAGAGCCATCGATTCTTTTGAGCATAATTGTATCGTGTTATCGGAAGGCTTTGGCAAGTCTAAGGGTGATGAAATTTCTCCGGATTTGAAGTATTCGAACAGTTTGGCAGCTTGTCTTTCTCCAGTCTCATAAGCTCCGTGGAGTGTAGAGTAATGTGTTTTACTCAGAGCTTCTCCAGCAAAAATGATAACGGGCTTCTGCATTGTCAAAGTAAGGTAATTGTAGAAATTACATTACAATTATGTCATTACGAATAATGAAATTTACTTTGTTTCCTTTAGAATCCGATTTAATGATAGGTTCCGACAGCACTGACGAGATATCCCCTGGGATCTTATCGCCTTTTACGGACCTATAGCTATAAGCTCCTCGAATGAATTCATCTGTATTCCATTTTGACCTGTTAATTCCAAAGAGTTTTGTTAGAAAATTAGAATACTGGACATAGAGATTGAATGTAGTTCGGAAACTTACACCAAGACTGCGTCAGGTTCTGGCACATTCTGCCCTGTAAAATCTCTAAGAATTCGGGTACACCGACAGCCAATCTCAGAATCAGTCAAAGACTCGACGAAGATTGTTTCTGGTCCACCTAACCATCCCAGGAGAACATTTGGATTGTCCAAAACAGGATCAAATCCCGTGATGGATTTTGGCCACCTTTTGCTTAGCTCTGCTGTACTAATCTCGCCGACTTCGTTATCGTCATCACAGCAGTTTATAAACTCCTTCGGCCATAAGAACTGGAAACCTTGAAGACCATCCTGCCACCAGGGCTTTGTCCATTTTAGAAATATTTTTCCCACTGGACCGAATCCAACAGCTTCTATAGCGTTTACGAGATTCGGAGGAAGTCTTGGAATGAATAAATGCTCATGAATCTCTTTTAATACACCCATAGGACAGGTTATAAGAACACATTCGGAGGTATATTGCTTTCCACTTCTTGTAAGAACTGCAACTCCTTCATCGCTCTCCCAATTAACTTTGTCGACAGGTGAGTTGTATATTATGGTAGTTCGTGGTAGTGGGCTGACCAAAGCCTTATCCACGAAGTTTGAAGCCCCGTCCTTAAAATTATTGTAATGTTCCCCCGGATTCACCTCGAATTCGGGCCATCTAAACAGACTCAGATCTGTCATTTGGTTGCAGGAGTTGTCTATACGTTGAAAGCTATTTTAAATGTGGAGTAATTACAAACTGAAATTAAGCTTCCTCGAGAAAGTTTATCCTCTTTCGTAATTAAAATACTAAGAATAATTTTTGTTACCTCATCCCCCATTGGAAAATGCACATCCTAACGTCATAGTCCCTGGACCCCTTTTTAACTCCTATCCTATCCAAGTAGGTAAGGAATTCCGTTTTCAAAAAACTTCCCATTGAATCTTTCGCTCCCCATTTGGAAGTGGGGGCTTGTACGTCAGCAATAGAAAATGTATTTTCAACGTGTTCGATCGTGGTCTCGAGCCACTCTAAGATTTCCGTTACAATCCTTTCTTCTGCTTTCTCTCCAGTTGGAAATAGAAAATCTCCTTCGGGGATAACCCATCAAGCTTCATTTTAAAACACGTAAACATAATTAGTTTAAATTCTGCAAGTTGGTTCACCTTTCCCTTCCCAAGAGAATTTTTCATGTCGATGTTGAGTAGTCTTGACGAGTTGACAAAAGTCATTTAATTCCCCATGAATCCATTGAGCTCCAAGTTCTACCCTCCCAGAGTTCTTATCATCTCCTCCGAAAAACTTAGTATCGATTCTTCCGCCTGCCCTTCCTTTAGCTGTGTGTATTTATTAAGTATATCCGGTGATTTAATTTGCATTTGAAATCTCTATAATTTCTAAAAATGTACAGAAAATTTCAAAAAATACCTTCAAGAACAAGAATGTCATGGATCCCATTTCGGTATAGAAAGTTAGCAGCACTAAGACCAGACACACCAGCCCCCACTATGATGACCTTGTGGGGTTTATGCGAAATCATGGATGATTCGAGAGGACAAGTATATGTTTATTTATATGATTTGATATCAACTCTTATTCACACTAACCCTTTCTACTAATTTGTTTTTAGTGTTGGAGTAAATGTCAATTAGGCTGGAAGTTATAACGTGGAAGGACTTGGATTATCTGTAGGAATAATGAATGTTCAAATTGGCTCCATTTGGAATACTTATTGAGGCTGAGTGAGTGAAGATCTCTTCTTCATCATCATTTGCTCTATTGAATCTTATTGTTTTCCGTCAGTTTATGTATGTAATTTAATCTTAATGCACACATTCTACTATCAATTTCACATATGTGTCAGATAAGATATCATGTACTTGTCTCAAATGACAACTTTTAATCAAAGTATGCTAAACAATTTACCAAAAGAACCGTTTCAGAGGCCTGAGTTATATTTGGTATTATTAACTGGTAGATAATAACAGTATAATCTCATCTAATCTTTGGCCTTTGAACTTGAAGGTTGAATGTTTAGAGATTTTCAGTCCAACCCTTTCATTTAATATCTAAATTTTCCGTTCCTGAGCCTATATTTTCTGATTTACTTTATTAATGAGATCAACACTTTCCTTCTTTTTTTTAGGAAAAAAACAGGCACCGCCCCCTTCCCTGGCCATGTGTGTTCATGAATCGGGCAAAAGCGTAAGATTCCCGGTTCCCGAATTTTCTATACCTCATCCAACCGGGTATTTATAGTCGATGGCATGGCTGGCATTGCTATGTATTCATATTAGATTGGAATTTTCAAGACGGTTCAAGAATTGAGAGTCGATTTGAATAGAGTAAATTGTAGGGGTTGCTTTGGTTTCAATGTATCAGGTGATGGTAGAAAGGCTATTTGTTTTATACTAAAAATGAATAATAGGAATTTGCTTTGAATGAATTCGATAGCACACGGTCCCTTATGTGCATAACCCTTGGATGACATTTAATTTTTTGGAAAAGAGATGAGCACCAAAGAAGCTACTCGAATAGTGGACGGCGAGACCGCGCCTAAACAAGTTGGACTGAAGTCTTCACAAATTCGAAACGAAGAATTAGAAGGACAAGAACGGCAAGCCCAAATTGAGGCTTCTAACCCCGAATTTCGACTTCAGAAACCTACGAAGGCTCGACCCCGAGCTTGCCGGCCGACCAATCCTTCTTTTGATTCCAGACAATATGTAGAGATTGTTTTGACGTTCAGTGCTCTCAAAAATTTTGTAAGAATTAAAATGTTATACTCAAAGATAAGATAAAAGATTTTTCTGAGCGAAAAAGTATTCTGGATTAATATTTATGATTTAATATGTTGTATGAAGTCTTATTTTTAAAACAATTAGGATCTTAAAGAAGTGCCTTTGCCAGGCCAGTATGTCATCCGGGCCTCTTGCATGGGAAAAATTTATGGGCACTTCGTATCGAAATCTGTTGATATACATGCCATAGCTTTATTCTCCAGAACTGATACAAACCATCCGCACTGTCCGGATATCAATATTGACGAAGAACTTTTTTTCTACATACGATTCAAAGAACTAATCGATAATCCGATTCTTAGTAAGTCATCTTAAAATTGCATTGCTAGTTTATTACTGTACAAGCCATCCATTAAATCATTGGTCACGTATGCGTCATCTTTTCAAACTAGTTTCCTTATGTGACACCACGGGCAGTCCTACAACTGAATACGAAAAGCTAACTCCAATAGGTTACATTTGTCTGGACGTTGCCCAGATTCTTGATTTTGGACCCAATGCTGTGGAAACGCATGTAGAGCCTTGGATTATAATTGATCCCGGAGTTCAGAAAAAGTTTCTAACAGGGCAGCCCATGTTAAAGGTGAGTATAATTCCTCACAAACAGTACGCACATAAAAAAAATCGTGACTCAATTTATTAATTATTTTTAGTTGGCAGTAGAATGTCAAACAGGGATGCCAACGTCAATTCAACTGAAGCAAGGAAATATGATGACCGTTGTTATTGAATCAATGTCCTGTCTTCCCGAAGAGGTTGTACAAAACGCATCCGATCCTGCAGACAGTCCAGAGATGCAGGTGATCGTCACCTTGCCTCATTCGGAGAAGGAACCATTTCTTGACTTTACGGGGGGTAAATTAAATGTAGGCGGTTTCATCGAGCCTCCCTTAACGACTTTGAATACTCTGACCGAAGCAACTCAGACAGTAGATTTCCCTAATTCTATGGATTCTGGTCGGTTTGTTCCCACAAGGCATTGGGCATCCGTTAGAAATAATTGGACTGATCTTCCTCAGCAAGCCGCGGCAGCTTCGACAGCAATTCAGTATTCACCTTT
This sequence comes from Agrenia bidenticulata, assembly GCA_034694785.1. Lineage (NCBI taxonomy): Eukaryota > Metazoa > Arthropoda > Collembola > Entomobryomorpha > Isotomidae > Agrenia > Agrenia bidenticulata. The sequence continues at coordinate 15,919 of JAQFYM010000776.1, read as the reverse complement.
TCAGTATTTTTGTAGCTTTCTATTTGGTACGATTAGGTTTATTCATTTTATGATTTTGAATGATCAGACCGGAAATGGAAGACGCAACAGAAGTATTTGGGGACGCTGTAGAAGCATACACTTCAATGGAATTAAGTCAAGAACCTTTGGTTTCTTGGAATACCCAGCACAAAAAATACATTCAAATGGAATCGTACAAGAAGATGCTGACCCGACTTTCACAGTTAAACTCAAAACCAATTTCAAAGTTCATCTGCATATTTAAATCAATCCGTAAAATTATTTCCCCAACAATTTAGGGATGTTGTATGGCCTCTTGAAGTGGTAGTAACAACTCAAAGGCCAAATACAAAGAAAGCCGAAAGTAGTCAATCTACTAAATTTCAGAAAAAGAAGAAGAAAAAGCGGAAAAATAGCGAAGACTTGACGGCTGAGCATTCGGAGATATCGTTGAATAATGAAACTGGAGATGCCGAAGACTCAGAAATTCTTTATATGAATGAACTCGGCCGACCAACAACTTCAGAGACAGTTGTGGTCTATCATGGAATCGCTTTTGTCGATTTAAGTCGATTAGTCTACCCCGGGGTAAAAAAAGTTAGATTTGCATGCAGACTTTTTCCCTTTTCTCAGGAACTGCTAATGTCCAAAACTTGCTTGACCAAATCAGCCTTTGCAGAAATCCTTCAAGGTGTGAGCTCTGTAAGTTGAAAATATTTTAAAGTGATATTTTATATTTCAATTAATAAGGGAAGGGACTCACATATAAATTATATTATAAATTAGTTGACCGCATATGAAAGCTCTCAGCATCTTAATCTCAAACACAAATCTGTAGAACCGATGCTAGAAAGCTCTGAAACTGCAACAAGCTCAGAAGGTCTTATAAATCAAGGAGATAACTTCCCTTTCATCGTTTTCGAGATAAATCTCACGAGGGCTATCATCCCATTGTACAAGACTCCATCGGAGATACCCGAAACGTACAGCAACTGGTTTAAAGTTTTTATTTTGTCAAAACAAATGTCAAAACTAAGACTGTTAATTAATCTGAGAGGGTTTTCATTTTTCAGAGTCCATGATTATATTCCACGGAGAGAAATACCACGCCGAAAGTTGATAACCGCAGGAGTGGCTCAACAAAAGTTTCGACGGGCTGTCCTGGAGGCTGCAGCTGAAGTATCTGCGGAATATACTGTAATCATACAAAAACTAAACTCAATTTTAAAGTACTTTTTGTCTTGAGGTGATTCAGTGAGTTTTAATAAATCTCGGTGGATTGTATTTTAGAATCATTATTGGAAAGAGGTGGTCCAGGGGAGTAAGGAAGGACAAGATAACTCGGCCAAATCAGTAAGCGAATTGAAAAAAGGGTTTGTCTTTTATCTGAATGCAAGTGGGCGATACTTGATACTCCGAGAGCATCTTAGACAGGCTGTATCTCAAATTGTTCAGCAGAGATGTCTAAACCTCCGTCCTTCAGGATTTCAGACACACAGGGACTTCCAGGTTCGTCGGTACAGTATTTCAAAATAAACATATGAATAATAAAAGGATTATTTTTCAAACAGAGTTATCTCCATGATATGTACACCTATCTTGTTGACGAAATTCATGAAACACTTAGCCGCACATTGCTACAAGAAGTCGACCCATTGGATCCAGCACCTGAACAAACTAAAGGCAATAACTGCTCTCCTGAACTTTCGATTCATATTAAGAAATTAGAGCAGAAAACTATACTTCGAGAGCTATTATTCTACGCGGAGGAGTCATTTGCTCAAGGGGATTTCGATAGTAAGTCTTGAATATTAGTTTAGTGGTGTGCAATGGCGTGCATATGGTTGACATGCATACATAGGTATTATACCTGATTATATTTTGTAGATTGTCATCGGCTTCACCTTCAAAGAATTTGTCGCAGTAAGGAAGCTCCGCAGTGCTGGCTTGACTTTGCGATAATGTGGCTTAGTCGAGGAGATGATCGAATGGCGGAGATAGCTGTTAGAGAAGCACTACGAAGTGATCCAAAAAATATCCATGCATTGACTATCGCTGGAGTCATCGCCGTGAGGCACAATGATGAAAGAGGAATAGATTGCCTTTCCACAGCCTTGAGTCTGAAACCTTCAAGTCCCGAGATTCTTGTTATTCTTGCTGTGTCCCTTGCAACTGTTAATAATGAAATGGGGAGTGACTATTTTTTTCGAAAAGCGGCTTATCTACATAGGACCTTTACTGGACAGGAAACTGGTGGTTTGGACAAGACGTTTGACAACATTTCTAAAACAGTTGGGGTTAAACAGTCCGTAGCGAACATCTCCAAGGCCCAAGTAACCATTGAAAGGCCAGTAAGTCCTGTTGTTGAAGCTCCTATTGGCAAAGAAACTGCTGTAGTCAACCTAGATCCACAGTCTCCAGAAGCAGCTTGGAAGAAGCACCATACACCCAGAAATTCGCAACATCCAAAGGAATATACAGACAAAAAGAAGAGTTCAGATTCAGCTGGAAGAAAAATGTCCGAAAACAGGAAACTATCTTCAAAAGGCAAGAATCATAATCAAGGAGAATCATTACTTGAGACTGACAGCAGCAGTGGTAGAATCAAAGAGAATGTTAATGGAAAAAGCATGGAAGAACTACTGATTCCTGAAACAATGGCAGAAGAAGAAGACTTCTATACTAAGAGAGATTCCATTTCTGGAAATCATCCACGAAAAAGTTCGGCTTCCGCATACCAACCAAGATTTGATTTCGACACAGATCTCGCAAATATTAACGTGGATGACGCAATCCTCCCACCCCTAAGACCATCTCTAATCCTTCCATGGAACGTCACCGAGCCCACAGAGAAGTTAAAACCATTCTTAGAAGCCGCTGACAATATTCAGGTACGTCAAGCCACAACAGGAGGGTCAGAAATTGCAGCTGATGAAATTATTAAAGCAGAATATGATAAGATCGTTCAAGGTGCCGAAAATCATGAAGGAGTCAGGGCTAAAGTTGTGAATTCGGCATCTCCAGGATTGTCCAAGCCACATGGGTCCAAAATCAAGACACCGGTTCAGTCCGACACTTCACAGAAATCAAGTAGTATGAAGACATCAACTGCAGTTAACCCTCAGCCCAAACTACCAGTTTACATAAATCGCGTGGGCTCTGAGCTTATATGGACAGCTTATCTTCTGTTGCAGATGAGAATGTTTGACGTAAGAAAGATGGTAACGATTTTAAGTTCATCAGAAATTAGTAAATGTGATTTAATAATCCTTAGTTGCTGGATGGAGTATTAGCTCGGGAATTGTATGTTAGTGGCTTGAGATCAATCGAGTTTCTTTATCTTCGTGCCATGTCATTGTACCTTCGACAGAGTCAAGCTGAGGCCGTCGTGACTTTGGAAGAGGCTGTTCAGCTTGAACCTGAGGTAATTTTAAAATCTACAATTGAATGCTAAACAATTTAAACACGTTGACGTTATACAAGGGCCTCGTTATTTTCAGAATGCCGTGTTTTGGATTATAAAAGGACACTGTCACTACGAAATTGGACAGAATGCGGAGGCTATGACTTGTTATGAAACTGCTTTGAGACTTCCTGTTGGAAAGGAAAATCGACATCTCTTGTATCTTCGGTATGGTTCATTGTCAATGGACGGTGCAAATAGTGAAACTGCCAAAAAGGTTTTTATGCATGGAATCCAGAAGTATCCTACCCCTTACATGTGGCTTGCAACTGGGAATACTTGTTACCTTGTACGTCAATTGAATTGCTAACAATACAACTAAAATGTTATTCAATTTGGTTTATAAAATGTGAATTAATGAACTTCCATTCAGATGGGAGATTACGACGAAGCAGAGTCATCCTTCACAGAGGCGAATCGGCTCGACAATACTAACCCGACGACTTGGGCTCACTTGGCTTTAATTAACTTAGCTAAGGATCAGCAAGCCCTTGCAGAACAGTCTTACAAGTGGGCTCTAAGGGTAAGAAGTTGTCAGGAGTTTAGTTTGATGCAAACCAGTGGTACATCATGCAGTAAAACACTCTTATTTATGACTGTAATTATCTAATTATCACAGTTTGGATTGAAAAAAGGCAAAATCATGGAAGAAATCAAGAGGCTTCAAGAAGAGAAAGGGTTTGGGGACCCGTCTTTCCCCCGAGTCCCCAATTGTATTCCTCACGACTACTACGTTAGACGCCTTGGTCGGCAAAGACCTTTCGACATTTATCGAGATGCATTGATGAACGAACCTCCAACACCAGGAAAAACACGATTTCAAGATAGTGAACGTGAAACAGAACTCAAGCGACGACTTAAAGCGAATGCAGAGTGTGGAAAAGTTAAAACACAAGAATCTGAAGGGGCAATGGAAGCAGTAGGAGACGTAGGATTAGCAACTGCAGAAACAGAAGCGGAAGTTGCTGCTGAACCCATAGATAATGGAGTTATTATTGAAGAACCCGTTTCACTAGAAAATGATTCTACTGAAAATCCACCCCAGTTAGCTAAAAGTGTTGCAAGCAGTAAGCTAGGAAAGATACCAATTAGTTCAACAACAAAACAGGGAGGAAAAGCAAATGGTACTGGAAAGAAGTCCGTTGACCGCTCAGATGCGAAGCCCCGCCATACTAACCAAACAAAAAAATCAATCCCTCAAGCAACTGGTAAACAAGAACATAATTCGACCGACTCGAATACTGAGAAAGCCCCAGCGGCACCTATAGATAAGCGAATAAGTGCGGCTGAAAAAAATAAATTGCACAAGATATCGTTGCCTACCAAATAAGAAATAGCAAGTATAGAAACAACTCTTTCAATATCAGAATAAAACTCTATTCAGATTTTTAAAGATATCCATAGTATGGATGGAGTCAAAAATATGTATAATTCATGCTCCATCCTATTGTCCATTCATAATTTGATTGGATCGACAATATTTCAATATTTATAACATTTAACACGCTGGAATTGTAAAGAACTTAAGATGATACTATAAACCTAATCATTAAATCTTTAACTGATTATATGCTCGTCTATTTCGTTAGGCATCTGATTGATGGTACCACATAGTTTGATTGACATTAACTTCTTGCGTCATTTAGACCCTCAGGTACCTCGACTTCTACTCCGTCAAGCTCTTTTGTTAGGCAAACCTGACATCCCAATCTTGATCTGCAGCCAATCAAATAGAATATTTAGGCAAACGAAATTCTAACGATTTAAATTCGTAAGAGTTTCTTAATTTATGAATATTTTTCATTTAATTCTATTTACTTACGTGTCAGTTAAGCCATAAGCCATATCTAGCATATCTAATTCTTCGTCAGTAATTTTTCCGTCAATTTTTTCAAAGTCTTTCTTCTTAAACACTAAATGGCAAGTCGAGCACGCTATGGTACCTTCGCAGGCTCCTATAAAGTAATGTTTAGTCACAACTTATGCAAGTAAATACCTCAATTCTTAAAAATATGAAATTCTAAAGATAAGTTCACCTACCAAATCCATCCAAATCGACACTATTGTTCACAACGACGTCCAATAAATTGTCTCCTATCTTTCCTTTAGTTTTCAACTTTGTTCCATCGCCTCTTACGAATGTTACATCAACCCTGCATAAAAGAAATAATTTATTTAAATTCATTTCCCAAACTTTTGAATTCGGAACACCTGAGATTGACGTCTTTAAAATTTTACTTTGTTTTTCTACCGAACTGTAGCTAGGAGTTGATATCATATTTCATTCATCTACAATCTATACATTATTCAGTTATTAAAACGAGTTCTCGGTTGCACAACTGAAGTTGCTGTGTTACTGTGTTAGATTTAGACTTGTAGTTTAAAAAATAGTTAAAAAGTAGTTAACCTTGAACTTGTATTTTTTTAAATTCTTGCGACAAAAAATTTCCAGAAATATAACCTTTCACTTGAAAGAATAATACAATTCAAGTACAAAATACATTCAAAATAAAAGGTCAATCGATTTGCTAATTACAATCAAAATTTAAAGTAAAACTGCATTTATTGAATACATGTTTTAAATTGTAAATTAAAAGTTGGTAGAGCTGCAAATCACAAATGTGCAAATGAATGTGAAGGATCAAGAACCATTTAAATTTACTTACATTTCAGCATCAAGCTTGATAACTGGGGACGTTACAATTTGCCTTGTGATCCATGGGGTCAAGGCCTGTCGTTTGAGGTCATAAGTCAATAAGTTTCGAGGTCCTTTGTGAATATTTTGCAAGATCTTTGAGACACACGATAACATGAACTTCATCGTCACTCTACAAATTCAAACTAACTCTTCCCCCCTGAGAATATTTGGCGGAAATCCTTCGTTTCAAATTCTGGATTCGCCGACAAAAAAAATATAAGAATTTCGAAATTTCGAAACAAGATTTTTGAACGAATGTGTTTAATGTTTACTAACTGAACTAGTCGTTAAAAAATGTTCTCCAAAGTCCTCCAGCGTGTAACAGGCTGTAGTAGACTTACTTCAAGCGTACTCCATCAATCTCGATGGTGTTCGAGTTCAAGAGCGACAAACTCATCGACTGCCACTGGAGCCTCCGGTTTAGAATCTTCCGTACAGGAGCCTAAGGGGAAACGTCTTAGAATTCTCTCTGGAATTCAGCCGACAGGTCAGATTCATTTAGGAAACTACTTCGGAGCGATAAAGCAATGGGTCAAGTTTCAAGATGAGAAGAAAGATGGAAAGTACGAGGAATGTATTTACAGTATCGTTGACCTTCATGCCATCACTATGCCACAGGTAAGATGGGTTGGACTTTGTACGGGTGACTTGTGTTGGAGATGTGATGATGATATTTGGGTTTTTTAATCGATTTAGGATAGAGACGCACTGGAAAAAGCGATTTTCGAGGCAGTCGCAACACTTCTTGCTTGTGGGATTGATCCTAACCAAAGCGTTTTATTTCTGCAATCTCATGTACATTGAATACTTGACATTACTTGATATTATTTCGCAAGATTTTTAGACGGTATGGTACACAAGATGTGTAATGGATCAATTGGGTATTTCAAGATTTATGCCACCTACCTACGATTGAAGATTCTTACGAGATCCATATCTCAGATATTTTATCTACAAACCATGATATTTTTCCATTTCGTGTACTATACTGTTTGAATTGTGATTAACCATACTGTAAGTAGCTGATGGTTTTTCCTCGTAAAAATTCATAAATTGAATGGTTGTGGTAATAGGTTCCATTACATAGTCAGCTATCATGGGTCTTAGGATGCATGACTACAATGGCCAGATTAGGTCAGCTTCCTCAGTTTAAGGAGAAAAGTAAATATCTAAAAGAAGTACCATTGGGGTTGTACACTTACCCTGTCCTGCAATCCGCTGATATTTTACTTTACAAGTAAGCAATGTTTGGAAATATCTTTCAAAAGGAGTTAGTTAGTGGATTCATTTATGAAGTTATCTTGATTTTTTTTAGTGCAACTCACATCCCAGTTGGAGAAGACAATGTGCAGCACATACAATTGGCGCAACATATAGCACAAAGGTTTAATAGAATTCATGGAGAAACTTTCGTAATTCCCAAAGCTATTGTTGAAGGTATGCTGAAAAGTTAATGTCTGTAAGCTCCCTAGAAATTGTTGGCGATTAACTTCAAACCTATTTTGGGTTGTTATTTTTAGACGGAATGTCCTGTCGGCTTAGAAGTCTTAGGAAACCTGACAACAAAATGTCAAAATCAGAGCCAGATCCTAAAAGTAGAGTAAGCCTACTCGATTCTCCGGATGAGATTATTGAAAAGCTTAAGAAAGCAGTAACAGATTTCAATTCTAAAGTGACTTACGATCCTGAAACCCGACCCGGCGTTTCTAACCTTATTATGATTCATTCCTTGTGTACTGGAGAAAGTATACAAGACATTTGTGAACAAGTTAGTGAAATAGACACTGGGAAGTACAAATTCAGAGTTGCAGAAGTCCTTATTGAATATATGAAACCTATTCGAGGACGAATGTTAGAGTTAATGAAAGATAGGGGTTACCTTTTAAGTGTGCTAAGCTTAGGGGCTGATAAAGCCCATGAGATTGGCCAGCCCGTTTGGGATTCGGTGTGTCATAATGTTGGAATATCTCCACAGCTCTCTAGATTATCTAAAGGTCCTTTAAAAATTAAATCCTTAGGTGGGTAGATCTCCAATCATCAAACAACAATGAAAGTCTGATATTATGATGATAAGCTTGGTTTTATATTTAGATGCATTGATATGAACTTCAGAAGCACTAAGAGAAGCTTTGCAGAAACAGAGAATTAAACGAATCAAAAGTAATAAAATAGTCGAGTTACTGTTTTCACGTTGTTGTACAAAGAAATTAGAAACCAATCCATGCATAAATATTTCCCATAAACCATTCTTGTTATTTTATCTGTAAAAGAGGTTTAAGCAAGTTCATGAGAAATCAGGCCAAGATTTGAGTCGATCATAAATAGGTGTCTGCAAACTCATAAAAATCCAAAATTCGAATTTTGAAAATAAAACCCTTGGATACAGAAAAAAGTCAAACAAAGGCCTAAGTTCTCATGAAAAACCGATATACTTCTTTGTGATTCCTGTGTCAGTATAAATTGGCATTTTAAACGACTATTTTACCAGCTCTAACCATGTTTTTTTTATTATCAGTTCGGCTCAGTCAGAATCTTAAGATCAGTTTTATGACATTTACATTCCATGCATGTGATTTCATCGCTTAAATATTCAATCCTCTGATTCAGTTCCATTTCATCATAAAATCTGCCAGTCTAAATAATAAATATTTTTTTTTGTGAAAACATCACTCGTTTATTGACTATATAAGTTTAAACTACATCGGGCAAGATTATATGTGTCATCAATTTTTTGTTTGGGTAAACAGGATGAGCAATTGTATAGATGTGATTAATGACTTTGAATAATAAGAAATGTAACATGTGATTAACTAAACCTGATAAATAATAGATTCCTAATCATTTTAGTATGAGAAAGTTGTTTCTAAGATATCCCAAGGAGAAAGTTTCTGATTTGTAGCGCATTCTTAACAATGTTATGATTTAATTGAATAAGGTGGTTAAGATTAAAAATCCGATTGATGATGGCTTAAGTAATAAATTAGTCTTACGAATGTACTGGTTTTAATAATTTAATACAGAATATAAACCTTTGATTATGAACCAATCACGTAAGAAAAATCCAGGGAGGTTCTGTTTATTATTCGGAAAATATCGCATTATGGCTTAAATTCTAGTTTACAATATACAAAAAGCAATCAGTCGACACGAAGTTGACTCTCCGAAAAAAAGTATCTAGCATCGTTCAGTGAGTTATTAATGTTCTTTGCATGAATAGTAAGTAGGTACTCAATTTCTTCGAAACATGATTACTTAAATAGTCAGCCATGAAGTCAATTTTCAGATTCAGAGAGGCGCGCGCACTGAAGGCTGCATTTTGACAGAATCATACAAATAGTATTAGACTAGAGAGAACCCTTGATTTTGTTGAATTGCTTGTAGCAATTTGTACTTAAGACGCTCCTTTGTCTGATAACGGGGTAAATCGAGTAAATTAAAACAAGTATGGGCCACAGGTAAGTATCGATCGTCACTAGTTGGTTGAAGACATAACTGTAACACAGGTAACATATTTAAATGCATATTATAGTGTGTAACTTAGTGTAGAACGTATTCATAATATTCATATAAGCAAATTACCTTTAGTGTCTTCATTCCCAAAATTGGTATACGATCACTTCCAGTAAGAAAAAGGAGGAACTGCTTCTTTTCGAATAGGGTCATGTCATGGAATACTTCCCAGAACATTTTTACTGTAGCCTCTTCAACGTGAAAACCACCTTTGTATGTACAGTTCCGTTCTAATTCCCCCCAGTCGTAGTCCTCATTTCCAGTTACCTGAGTTAAATATAAAAATTAATAACTAGTACAATTCTTAAAAATCTAAGACCATATGAGTACCCACCATTGCTTGAAGCTCTTGAGCGTGAAAAAGTTGCAATACGGTACTACCACAAACTCTTTGAAAGCCTTGTTTAAATGCCTCAAATTGTTTACCACACGCAACATGGAAAACATATGAAACGTAGAGATCTACAAATTCACTTTTATTTGCCTGTGTTACTGGTGTGCTGGCGCCGTCCGGTTTAAAAGAAACAGTCTTGACAGACCCGAATTCTTCTCGAGAAATTTCGAAATTTAGACTGAAGACTTCCTCAAAATCTTGCTCTCTATGGGAAAATGTATTGTTAACCGTGATAGAATAATAGTAAGAACAAGTTAAACGCCCCTGTTTTCCATTACTTGTACTCCATTATTTGCTCCAAAGAACTTCCTTCTGAAGGAGACAGCTCTTTCAAGTCATGGAGATCGACTTTTTCGTCTAGCAGCTTTTTGTATAAGGCTACAGGAAATGGCAAATTAATGATGGTAAAATTATAAATTGCCAGTCCACAAAGAAGTCCAATCAAGAAGTACATAACATCTTCTTCAAATGATCCTTCATTGAACCACATGAGTCTAGATTCTTCGAAATTCTTGAACATTCCGTATTTAAGATCGAGAATTTCTCGAATTAGCAACAAAAAAAATTCTTTCTTTACTCCACCAGCATCCTCGGCTTCTTCTCCGATAAATTTTATCTGTTCAAAAAAATCGTTAGAACTTTAAAGCCGTAAATATCAGAACTATGAGAACTTTTTTTTAGTATTACCTTCAAGGGTTTTTTGAGGTCATGTGTAGTTAATGAATAAATTTGATTTACTACATCGTTTACTATATTGTTCCTCGAAACGTTTAAAACTAAATATTGGACTTCTTGTGGATCGATGAGCTGCGAAAATACTAAGTTACTCATAAGTTGGGTAGTTGCTTTGTTCATGGCACTCTGCATTTGTAGAATTTGATCGGTCTAAACATTTCAATTACAAAAATACCAATTATTAACTGTTTAGGCTTGGTAATTTTGTGCAGAATAACTAGACATTCTTTCATACCTGCAATAGTAAAGTCTTTGCTTGAGCATCAAAAACGAAAGGAAAGTCACAGAAATACACAGCTCGAGGATGATTTTTTCTTTGCAGCCAATGGAAATAATCCATTCGAATATCCACCTAAAATTTGCTGAGTTTAAGACTAGAAGGCTTCAATGCATTTTAATTAGGTATGTATTAACTTTAGGTAGGAAGTATGTTCTAACCTTGGTAGTCAATTGAGGAATCGAGAATGTATGATATGATAATCTTCCACATGCTCGGTTAAAGTTGTTAAGCAAACTAAGAAAATTTAAGCATATCCGTAGTGCGTGGTCTCTCTACAATATTATGAGCGAAAACATTAATTTTGAATGCCTATTACATATTTATCTAACAATAGATTTTTTAGACGCACCTGGGACTGGCTTTGATTTGTCTCATCGAGAACGGAAAGGATTGTTCTTTTATAAACCGATATTAGCCGAACGATGTGCTCCTTGGGTGAAAAATATAACCATCTTGTAACCACTGAGACTAATTGGGGTGCTAAAGACTGAAGTCTATCGGCATAGAAGATTGGTAGCAGAATATTATTTCCTATAAGTAAAACATACTTAAATGTTTGTTATACAAGGAATTACATTCGCTATGAATTCAAAGTCTAAGATTTCGTATTAAACGTACCCGAATAAAAATTAGGTATTAAAGGAAGAAGGACATAAACCCGCAATATTTCTACGTGCTTCAGTTGATGCGGTAGTTTTGGGAGTAAATCTGAGTATATCCATTGATCCACATAATCTCTTAATCCTGCCGCTTTTATGGAACCCAATTTTGACAGAGTGACCTCGGCCTAACATAAGTAAAACTAATAAAAATACATTTCTAAATTATTATCAACACAGAATATAATGTTAGGTTATTAACCTTCAGCAAATCAACACCCATATTTTTGTAAGTAGAAGGCACGTGCTTTCCATCCGGATGGAGAAATGATGCATTCCATATAGCAGGAGATGCGAAAATTGTTTCTGCTACTGTCATGAGTTCTTGATTTACAGGTTCTTCAGCAGAACAAATCTGTGATATGTTCTCATTAGTTATGGTAAGGATCTGATTTTGTCCTCCAAAATGACGATAGTCGTGTACTAGGACATTAGGTGCTTGAGTGACCAAATTAATAGCTTTTTCGGATGAGAGTCCTTCTACTAATACCATTGTATGATCTCCTCCAGCAAATATGGAATCCACAACGTAAGACAAGGCTTGTAACTGTAAAGGGTAAGATTAATTACTTCTAATTTTAATTTACGAAACCCATTGAATTATAGGTAATTATTTTCAAATGCATACATGAAATGGAGTGTTTTTGTTTCCACCAGGGAATCCCAGCTGTCCACTTGAGTTCAATCCGCAGGAATACATTCTATCATTTATCCAGAACAGAGTGTGACATCGACCGCAAGCTATTTGGGTGACAACTTTCCCAAAATCTAGAATTTTTCTAGGAAGGACTTCATTTGACATTGAACCATGGCCGAGTTGTCCATAGGTTCCATTTCCGCAAGTGAATACACCTCCGTCCTAAATCGTTTTACAATAAAAGTTTCGTCATTGGTATACCCTATCCGTCTGATCATCAGCAGCACTATTATTGAAACACCAGGGGGCATTTACCTGCGTAAGGAATGCGGTATGATCTGAACCCGCTGTTATGTATCGCACTCCTAAGGACCTTAAAGTGGCAAGTTGCGTTGGTTGACACTTATCGTCCGTATCACTAACACCCAATTGTCCACAGTTGTTCTTACCCCAACCGTATACGGAACCGGAAACACTGAGAGCGAAAGAATGGAATCCACCTGAAACATAGTTTTAAACAACTGAGTTCAACCGATTTTATGTTATATTTGTGCATTACAAAATTTATTTTCAGATAGTACCTGCAGTAACTAGCGCACATGGAAAGCCAATTAGCATTTCAACAACACAAAACTTTGTTTGATTTGGGCCATTTGCATAACCTAATCCCAATTGTCCATCTAAATAAATGAACCCAAAATAAATTAAAAATACAATTCCAGGTTCAAACATTTAGAATTAATACTGTTCAATTTTTTTTGCTTACGACTATTGGAACCACATGTATAAATCTCCCCAGCATTCGTTAGCACCATTGAATGAAAATGCCCTGCTACAACTTGAACAACAACCTGTAGGTGGGTAGTATTAGTTACCAACCTTAATTTTCTCAATCGACAATCTTTCAGTATTCTTGATTGAATGTTTCAATTCAATATTACCTTAGAACTTAGGGTTTTAACCATTCGAGGACGCCTGACTAATTTATCTTCACACTGATCAATTTGCAAGCCCAGTTGACCTACAATAACAATTCAGTTAAATCTTCAGAGGAAATTATCAACTTTGAACTTCGTTAAACAAAATCACTGAATATCTCTTTTTTACCGTGAGAATCTGATCCCCACGTGTACACAGTCCCCCATTGGTCAACAGCAATATTATGTGCATATCCTGCACTAAGTGTGGCAACAGGGATGTAATCTAAACCTTCGACTTTTTCTGGACGAGTTCGTCCTTTATCATGCCCGAGCTGTCCGTCTTAATTACAATTATAACAGTTAGACAATCAACCTGCATCATTTAGAACAATTTCGTTTTGAATATTTTAACTGATGTTTTCGTATACTTACGATCATTACTACCACAAGACCAAACAGATCCATCTTCAACAACAAATATGGTATGCGAATCGCCACAAGAAACTAAATATCCCAATTCCCAACATTTAAAAAACTCATTTTGTTCTTCTGAAGGTTGAAGAAATTTCATGAGACTAATGTAATAATGATTGAATATAAATTAGACATACTCGATTTAATTTTTGCATTCAATTCTAATCTTGTAGGGTTACTGATATGTTCCTCTTCAATACCTCCAAGACCCAGTTCCCCATTAATAGTATTACCCCACGCAAATACAGTCTTATTAGCTGTTTCTGGCAAAGATAAAACTCCATAAGATTCGTCAATGTCTTTATTCAAAGATGCAGCTTTTTGGTCAGTTTTAGTTAAATCTTCCATCACAACGTCTTCAATCCAATCCTTACTCGTTCCTGTGTCACAACTTCAACCCGGAACCTAAATATTGGAAAGCCAATTTTATAGCTTTAAATTGTAATGTAAACCTCAAATCAACGAATTAAATGATCAACTCCTTTGCTGTAGTTAAACTATTACAGCTTGAGACTTATTTCGACTTCATTTGAAAATAACTTTCTCCCATATTTTAACCGTTTGTTAAATTCTGCTAATAATTGTACTACAAGAAATGACGATGTTCCCATTTATATTTGTCAATTCCATCCCATTTTCATAAATGCAGTGTCAGTATAAATCTAAATGTATATATGACCTAGACCTACGATAACTATTAGGTACCATCGATAGGTGATAGAGCCCATGTTCAAAATCTTCAATCGCTTGACCCAGTTGTCAACGAAACAATCCGTCATCATTGCATTGTGAAAGCCGTAAAAGTTTATCCCTTTCCCTTATCTTCGTTCCAAAAACCCCTACCTTATATTTCCTTCTCCAGTACAGTAGAAATTGGTATCCAATGCTGATTAACTTTTTCTGCTTTTTCCGTGGTAGGTAACTGTCGTCTTCTGGGCTAACTATATCTTCAATCTTTTGCATTTGGGCATGAACGTTTAGTGTTTTTTAACGCAGGATCTTCAAACAGTGTCGTAATTTAAGCTGACTAAAACAGCTGAGTTTGGTCATGTGGACTGGGACTGAGCCTGTTGTTGGAAAAACGAAAAATTTGAGTTGACATGTAATCGAATGTCGTAACACTCGTAACGTAAGTTGTAATGTAACCTTGTAACTAATAACTAACCTTCGTTGCGTAAATATATAATAGAAACAACACTTCAAACTTGGAACTTGTACCGTCACTACACACTATTAATACAAAAGGCTTTATTGGTTATCGGATATTGTCATAAAATTTTGTAACAAATTATGGGTCGATGACTGATGTATACACCTGTTTGACAGTCGGTACTGAAATCTTGATATTTTACGGGTTTTTGGTCGAATTGTCCTGTTTCTCAGTGCCCTTCCAAGCATTTGAGTTGAGATGTCAAGTCCATGATGGGTTTGAACAACAAAATGTATTTGGTTATATGAATTAACAAATGTTACTAGTTGAGTATAAGTATTGTATTGAGTTGATGTTAGTTGGTTTCATTAAATGCATTTTAGGGAGAAGGAAAACTTCGATGTTCTAGACTTTGCTAGAATATCCTAGCTTTGAAATTGGTGGGTTCTGGGTTCCGTATTCTAAGAACAGGACCTCCCTAATTGTATTTTATATCCTATTTATTTATGCATCACACAAACGATTCGTACACTTTGGAAATCTGCGAAGGGGCTCATGTTTTTAATCAATCCGTAGTCTTTATTATTCTTCAAGTCATGAAACATTTTTTTTTTAAATTTAAAATTTACGTCTCCAGACTTGTTACAAAATTAACCGTACGAAACTCTTCAGAGAACAATAGACTGTACCCCGTCTCTATCATTTTGAGTAAGAGAACATAGAGACTATGTCTATACCTGTAGCCTGTAAGTACTAAATACAGTTCAACCTCTTCATCCCGTCCCTCATGACTTCTTTGGAGATTATTTGCTTAAATTCTTAGTACCTTTCTGAACATTCAAATAGATAATTATCGATATTTTGTAAATTATTGGATTACGAATTTTTAGCCCGAGCCAGGGCTTATGTGATCACCGTGTCCGTCCGTCCGTCCGTCCGTCCGTCCGTCTGTCCACACGATAACTCTCTTCAAACATGTCCGATTGACTTGAAATTTTG
>JAQFYM010000775.1:0-49884 GCA_034694785.1 Agrenia bidenticulata | reverse complement strand
TACAGACACACGGACACACAGACACACGGACACTGGCATCCCTATAAGCCCTAAATCTAACGAACGGGCTAAAAACTATTGTCGAACCATGCGTTTTATAATGATTCAGTAATGATTCAAGAATCATTCTAAGATACCACTTATTTCCACTTAGAAGTGACCACAGTTAAATTTGTCGATAAAGGTTATACCTCAACTACTGTCGTGTTAACGAGGTAGTTATTTTAAAATTTCATTACGGCCATATAAATATTCTATTTAGAATAAGGTTATAGCATATTGTTTGTCAGGAAAGTCAGGATTCACACTTGAGTGTCTTTTTTTAAAGTCAGTATTTATAGTAAGTATATTTTTGTGCTCAAAAATATGTGACAAATATTATGATCGGGGTAGATTTTGTCCAGAGATGATCATGTTATATCTTATATGTGCATAGGACGAATCCTGAACCGTTTCGCAAAAGACGTTGGAGTCCTTGACGAAAGCCTCCCACCCGTCCTATTCGACACGATCGAGATTTTCCTCCAGACGATAGGAGTGATCGTAGTTGTGAGTTCAACAAGCAGGCTGATGCTTATCCCTGCCTTGGTCATGGTCATTCTATTCTACTGCATTCGCAAATTCTACTTCTACACGGCGAGGGCGATTAAGCGATTAGAAGGTGTGGCAAGGAGTCCACTCTTCTCCCACATCAGTACCACTCTTTACGGTCTCACCACCATTCGGGCATTTGGGGTTGAAGAGATTTTCAAAAATCAGTTTGAAGAGTACATGGATGTCCACACTTCCGTGTGGTATTTGTTCCTTGCCTGCTCCAGATGGCTGGGGATTGTGGTCGATTGGATCTCCATTATATTTGTTGCCTCGGTTCTTCTCAATTTCCTTTGCAATGAATCGGGAGATGCTGCGGTGGGTCTAGCTGTCACAAGTGCCACCATGCTCACCAGGTCAACTAATTACCCTCATATTAATCATCACAATCTTCTCAGCTCATCCTCATTCTTGGTATTCTTCTAGTACAGCATGCTGCAGTGGGGGTTGAGACAGTCGGCGGAACTTGAGAATCAAATGATTTCAGTGGAGAGGGTACTTGAGTATTGTGATTTAGAGTCCGAAGCCCCCCTTTTATCTGATTCGTATTCTCAACCGCCAGAAGATTGGCCCCCAAATGGAGAAATACTCTTTCAAAATCTGAGTTTGAAATATCAGGAAGATTCACCCACCCTTGTTCTCAAAAACATCAATTGTTTATTTAGAGCTGGAGAAAAGGTTTGTTGAAAGTGTTGGAACCATCTCTGTTATTATTTAGATGTGGATATCAGTCTTATTTGATGTATCTTTATATTGTGTTGAATTAGATCGGCCTTGTAGGTCGGAGCGGTGCGGGCAAGAGTTCTTTGTTGGCTGTCCTATTTCGAATTGCAGAGCCGTCAGAAGGCTTCATAGAAATAGATGGAATCATATCCACCTCCATTGGACTGCATGACCTGAGGTCAAGGATTTCGCTAATCCCTCAGGAGCCTGTTCTTTTTCTGGGAAGTATTCGTAGAAATCTTGACCCTTTCTCACAGTTCACTGATGCCGACATTTGGGATGTTCTTAAAGATGTGAATTTGGATGAGGCTGTGAAGGATCTTCCTGAGGGTCTTTATGCCCACGTTCGAAAAACATTAGATTATTATCTTCATATTTATATTTTAATAACTGATAAAATGTATTAATTATCTTGGAATAATATTGATGGATGCAGATAGCGGAAGGAGGTAGCAATTTCAGCCTAGGACAAAAGCAGCTATTCTGTCTTGCTCGAGCCATTCTAAAGAACAACCAGATCCTGGTATTGGACGAGGCGACGGCAAACGTGGACCCAGAGTTCGTTCAATATCAATACAATCAGTCATTGTTGAGGGAAGTTGATTACTATTGCCATTTGTTTTATGCAGAACGGATGCGCTGATCCAGAATACATTGCGAACAATTTTCGGAGACTGCACCGTCATCACAATAGCCCATAGACTGGAAACGATAATGGACTGTGACCGGATTCTTGTGATGGATGCTGGAGAAATCGTCGTAAGTTTTCTTCTTCTTATTTGTAGGGAGTGGGGAATGTTGTTGTGATGAATAAATCTTTAGGAATTTGAAGAGCCAGAAATATTACTTGGTGACCGAGAAAGCGTCTTTTATCAACTGGTTGCACAGAGTGGGAAAGGTCAGGCCCCTCATCTTCTATACTTGGCTCGAATGGTATGGAAATCTCAATCGTGGTTAAGTTATCCAAAGTTACTTTTCAATAATTTAAAAAATCCTGTAGGGTAGGGAAAAGCGAAAAGAGAAAATTCAGGACAAGCTATAGTCCAAGGATGTAATTCATGTAAATCAATTACACAAAGTTAAGATCTTGAGTATCGGTATGAACGGTCTTCAAAGATTGTGGAAAGGATGAGACTATATACATATGGACTGGACTATACATTTTGGATCTATAGAGCTATGTAACTATTTTAGTACTAAAACCCTTTGTCTCTCCTACTTACCCGATAATAGATTTTGATTGAAAAGAGTGGTTGGGAAAATGATTTGTATTTATTTATATAAATGGAGTTTTGAAATGAATATTGCTAGGAAGTTTGTTTTAAAAAATAGAATACTGATTGAGTGAGAAATGATTGGGTGTACTGCTCATTATTTTTCTTCTCTGGATCTCCGTGGATAGTTTTGAGAGAGATTGGCTATTCTGTGGTGGTGGTGGTGGTTAGATATTATTTTTTGTTCCCGTCATCTTTAAGGCTTTTGAAATATAAGAGGGATGATGATGATGGTCGGGGGAAATGAATCCCTACAGGGGTTAAACTAATTTCCTCGGTGGAAAAGGGATAGATTGGAAGTGGTGACTAAGTTGACCTAGCTACGGATTTCCCAAGTTGATTGGCTAACCTTTTTCTCCGTCTACCTTTGTGATGAGTGTGTGTAATTTATCGTTCCCTTGAGGTGGAGAGAGCTGGGTCCAGAAGATTGTGTAAATATTTGGTCTGAGAAATATAATGATGTGTGTGATATGGTATTTTGTGTAAGAGTTTTCTGGGTATAATGGCTGGTGTTAACCGCAGTGTTTTTCCTCCATCCTCTGTTAGTAGGAATAATGTTAAGTGAGTGTAAATTGAGGCTGGCTGTGATTTCATGGTGGAGCCCGTGGAGGTGATCCCAATTCGATACGCTTCGGCCCACCGCAAATTATTCAGAGGAAGTCTTGTCTTCCTCTAATTCACCGTACTTCCTTCCAAACTCAATCAACCTCTTCACAATAAAATCAATATCACCTTTCAACCATTTGGGGCACGCTGACCCAGCCCCAGCAGGAGGGGGCCAAATCACTTACACCGTCACCCCACTAACAATTTATTCATCTTAATATTCATTTAGATATCCTGTGGGGGGAAGTCAATTTATTCTCAAGTGGCTGACTCTTTGGTGATCCGTCCAGGGTTTTAGTAGAGGTGCAAGTGCTCAACATATGACCACATCTCATGAATTCATGATGGATGAGGAGAGTGATGGACTTGTCTAGTAAAACAGCAGGACTAATGGGATTTATGGATTCACATACGGGATCATCAAATCTATTCCCCCGCCCCAGGGGGTACATTCTATTCTTGCATTGGAACAGTAGTTGAAAATAATTATTCTTATCCATACTTTTGATCAATTCACGAAACTATTAAATAATATCTCTAATTGGAATCCTACAAATCATCTTTCAGATCTTGTAGACCTCAAGGTAATTGATGGAGCTCCTGCTCTACTCTCCAACAATGAATTCATCAATATGGAAGACCACTAATTGGAGACTATACACAGAGGGGACTCATTTACTTATAGGAGGAGACTAACTTTTTAATCCTCATCATCTTCTGAGTTTTAAGGGGGACTTGACCAGGATCAACTTCTCTTAAAACTCCTAAATATCTAACTACACATATTGAGAGAGATATAAATCCTTCCTTCCATCCCTAAAAAAGTTCAAGATGGCAAGAGATCATAAAAGAAGCGAGAATTTTAACAAGAGAATCCAAGAGGTTGGGGATCATAATTTATAAATGCAACGAATGTATGTAAATGAATTCCCCCTACCTCTCATCAAAAGGCTACCTCATGGCTACCTTCAACCTTTGAGCTCCGTACTATGCACACACAGCCTTTGTCGAGTCTTGATTTATTCATCTTAATCAAAAACGGAGAGGATTTAATATTAAGAGGAATGTTGCTTTGAATTGATCAGTCCACTTTGTCATTAGTCCCAATCAATAGAGTTAATCAATCTAGTTCATCCTCAAGGTTAATTAATCATTCCACTCATCCATTTACCTTCGTCCACTCTCAAAGGAGTCATCAACTTCTTTCTCTCCGTTCTGCTCAATTAAGGCCTTGGTGTAGTAGAGACTCTGCGGATGCTTTGAATACCAAGTAATACAAATGGCTTCAAATGGGCCCAATTTTATTTATGTGATCTGTGGACTAATATTATTTTTATAAATTCATTTGCCTCTGAATTAGAGTAAATGATGTTGGGAGAGTGTAATTAGTTGATGATTTCGTTGGTCAAGTTGAACGAAGATATGGAGATTGGATTATAGCTCGTCTAATTAGGTTTGCAGTTGGTAGTAGTTGGGGATAGTTAATGGGAAGTGATGGGGAATGAGGTGAGCATTTATTCATGATTTCTTACTCCAATCAGAGGAGGGAAATAAGTAGCAAATGTTGAAGGGATGATTAGCCTCCATTATGTCTGACTTGGGCTAATGAATGGCGCCGAACACATCATCAACCCCCAATCATTTATTACAAACATAATCAATAACTCAATACCAGCCTAGTTCCACCACCACCACCACCAACATCATCTCCAAAAAGTCAGTGTGCCGGAGGTTGTGGGCGGACAACAAAGTCCTTCCAACTAAATCCCATCTTTCTCATGAATCTTTTTCAGACCCTCTCAACTCGCCAACTCCTCTGGACAAACAAACAAATTCTCTTGATTACCACACCGTTTAACCAACAAACTATACAAAGGGATCAAAGGGCTCATATTCATTACGAGGATTAAGAGAGAGCCCTGAGGCCATAAGAGCCCCCTCCTCCGGGCATTAGGGGGGAGAGGAGCCCTTGGGGTCTAGTATGTAAATAGCCGGGTGATTGAGTGATGATTGGAGTGGTTATGGTTAGCCATTTAATAATGAAATAGTAATGATGTGTAATTTGCAATCAAATGATGTAATTGGTGGACCCTGTGGGACTCGTTGAAGGGAGGAGCTCAGAGCTCGGCTGAAGGTGTGGAGAGAGAAGGGTGGAGCCCATGGTGGGCCACTCACAGAGCCCGCCTCCATCCCAATTAACGTGAGCTTGGAGAGCTGGCTTAGCTGGGTAAGAGAGGGTGAATGGAGAGGCAACCCTCAGTCAGTATTTCAACTCCAAGGAGATCACATCATCAAGTAATTTGTATTGCGAAGGATGGTTCAGTGACTCGGTGTGTGACTGTGAGAATGATGGACTTGACCGTCAAGGGAACTAATTGTGACAATAATATGATCAGTGAGGATAAGGCCGGCCGCCCTGCCAAGGGACTCTTTTCTATAAGGGACCTCGTCAAGTGCGACAACAATGACAACACTAAAGGTAGGCACGGCTATTGAGCTAACACTTTGATATGTCCATTTGTATTTAAATGCTTCCGGCTCATGAATCACTCACAGCCCACAGGTAATTAGCTCGTCTCTTATTCCCATACTTCTGGTCGATTGTTTGACTCATTCGAATTTTGGACTAGTGGCGTAGTGAAAGGGGTTTGTGTCGTACCCGTTGTCACATAATTCAATGGGGTCCAAGGGCCTTTGGAATTTGGCAATTAAGTGAACTATGTAATTCATTAATTCAATTCAAATTGAGTGCCTTGCTCTATCAAATTGTAAGCTTGCGTGGGTAAACAATACAAGTTAGAGATATTTGGCAGAGGTCCCTGAAATATTTGCATCGGGGATTAAAATTTAAATTGTGATTATATTACGCCACTTATTTGGACAAAATTTTTCGTCTCTATCCAATCACCAATCTTAGTTAAGTTAACGAGGAATATTTGATCCCTGTAATAAGTTTTAACAGGATGAGAATATAAATTTTTTTGCTGTAAAAATAAAATCACTCAAAGCCAGTTTTTAAGTTGTGCAAAAAGATTATTTTTTTAGCACATGTTTTGAGTGATTTGACGGATTAAGGAAGTTGTAAAAAATAATTTAAAGGAAATTAACAATTTAACCTCTGGTTAAAAGGATTTTGAATTATGTGTTATGGGATTATACCATTATTCATTACAAATAATACGAATTGAATTTATATTTTTCTACTACTCATTTTTGACAGGATTATCGAGTATAATAATTCAAAATAAACAATTCAAAATATTTAAAAGATAATTCAAAAAGTTAATACAACACAAAGGATTAGTTGTAATATTCATAAAATATATTCATAAAATTAAGAAATAGCACGGGGATAGTTTCATTTAATTTTTTTTTCTAAGTGTAATTTCATTAAATATTTCCACTTTGATTTGTTATTCAAATATTCTCCTTTAATAATGAGAACAAAGTAAGTAATAATAATTTGATGCTTCAAGGCTAAATCTTTTTTTTATCCCCTACTGCCTACAACTCAGATTTCTCATGTATATAATTCACCTGATATAATTTCCTAGTCAATTCAAGTAATACTTACAACAACTTACTACACAGTAGATAATAAATCTTTATCATTTGAGGTTTATATTTTCTCAATTGCATTCTGAGGTTTCTCTTCAAATTGGGCAAAAATGATTTCGGTGGTTAGAGACTTGGGAGGATTAGCTAAATCCATTTGTGCTTATGTGAGTGTGTAAAAAAAGAGGGATAAAAGTTAGTGAGGGTTAATTGTATTAGGTGTAATGATGGGTAGTGAATAAATTGTGTTGGATTTGTTTAGAGGGGGCGTGGGTTGGAAAGGTCACGAAATGCTCATTAGTCTGGGAGCAATTAACGTAATTACTTTCTCTAATTAATATCTGGCACCAGCAAAGCCTCATTTTTATTACCTTTATAGTTAAACAAGTTAAAGAACCTTTTCTTCCTTTTCTCAAAGAGACGTTCCTTACAATTCTTGGACTTTAGGGCTTAAAAAAGTGTTTCTTAAATCTCTCCGTAAGCTTTTATGGCTTTTCCTTTTTTTATATTCTTTTGTAGTGATTAGAGTTTAGAGAGGATATCGTTTCCCCCATAAGATCTCCCAGGCTGTGTGGTCGCTCCTTATTAGGGGATATCCAATCAACGGCCATTGGCCAACATCATCTAAATTCATAAGCAATTTGTAATTACCCAACAAAGGCTCCCCTCTCTCTCTCTTCCACCCCAAAAAGTAGTGAGCAACTCGCCTGGAATTCCCCAAACTAGTTGCAAGTTAGGAACTTATTAGAACCAGGTGGAACAAAAGTGCATAAAAAACCCAGTGCCTTGGGCCACTGTTATTTAATTCTCTAATCCGTAGTTTGAGAGACTGGATGATAATCTCTATCATTTATTTAACCAAATCAGAGCAAATTAGAGAGAAGGGGGGAGTATCAGTAATTGGTTCCATTAGGTCTAATCAAGGACTGAATTGGGTAATTAAATAATTAATGAAGGGTTCTCATGTCGCCCCATGGCGCCTCTCTCCGAGTGGACCAGCATAGCCAGCACAGAGTTGGTCTTTTTGTGGATGGTGTGTAATGAGGGCTTGGGGTAATTTGGAGGCTTTTCACGCTCCAGCAGAGTTGACACCATGGTCGGATAGTAATAATGTGCATCTCCGCTAATTCCGCCACTTCCTATGGATTCAATTACAGTTTTTCCTTGGCTATATAATCACGTTAATCATGGCATGTAATGTGTGTCCATGTAATCTCTGAGCTCTCCATGTTCCCTCGCGGTTTCCTCCTAATGGATGGAGGCGGATGTGTTGTGCTTGGCCACCTTCATCTCTTTGCTCAAAGAATCAAAAGATTCCTCACCTCAACTCTGGTCAACACCTCAATTAGGCCACCTTTACCCGAGAGAGACTCTCCTCGAGAGATGTTCTTTTAAGTGCCATTAGATGATAGCGGGGAGGCTGTCTAAGTAGTGTGGTGACAGAGATTCGCTTCACCTAATGGATGGGCCATGTTCCCCTTATCCATCATATCTCTTCTCAACTTCTTATTCACCTCTTCTATTATATTTCAGACTACCCCATGGAAGAGGAGCGAGAGATCCGAGTGGACTCCCCCCTCAGCTCCTCCGAGCACCTCAGCTCCAAGGACGAGGAAGATAACCGCTTATCTGAGGAAGAGGAAGGGATGGAGGACATGCCCATGAAGAGGAAGCAGCGTCGCTACCGAACCACCTTCACCAGCTATCAGTTGGAGGAGCTGGAAAAGTCATTCTCCAGAACACACTACCCAGACGTCTTCACCAGGTACGCAACAGTACGGAATAGAACGGATCATAGGAATAATGCCAAGGTCATAAGGCACCCCTAGGGGCTAAACTCTCTCAGCGGGTGACTTGTTTTCACAACATTATACCCTTGTAAACTCACCTCCTGAGGGGGTCAAAGGGCCGACAGGGGAAAATCAGGAAAATGTAATTAAAATCTAGGGGAAGGGTGTCATTAGGGGAGAGTGATAGTTTCTAGGAAATATGAACAAAAGGAATGTCAATAGAGATAATTAGGATTTCTCGGCTAAAGCTATAACCTTAATATGATTTTCATTTTTCAGGGAGGAGTTGGCCATGAAGGTTGGACTCACTGAAGCCAGAATTCAGGTATGAATTATCACCTTTCCCAAACAATATCCTTAGTCTTACCAATCTATTAACGAAATTATACACATTCTCAACTCATTTCCTTTTGTAGCCAAACTTTCCGGCTAGTATTATTTTCAAATCTTGAACTTTGTATACAAAAGTGGAAGTACAAATAGTGGAACTGGGTGAACGATAAATTTTGGAATCATCGTTCTCACACTTAAAGTGACAAAGAAGTTGTGCTCATTCAAATCCTCTATATGTATATACTTTAAAGGGAGTTATCTATTCATCAGCTAGGAATCTCTTTGAGGGAATAGAGGTAGAGGGGAAATGTGGAGGACATTATTTTACCTGGATAAATTATACAGTTATTTTACAGGCCCTTTTAAATTTTTTTTAACATTCTTTAGGAATTTTATGATCTTAGTGATAGAAACAATACGGTGTAAGTTGTATGCCCTCGTGACACCCTTCAAGGCAGTCACCAGTCACTTACTCCTGTTCTATCAAGAAGGAGTTCTACTAAATGATGATCTACTAATCTTAAGGGTTAAATCCCTTAATCCTTGGTCCATTTCACCAAGCGCTTATCACTTTTAGTGTAGAAATGGATAAGTGATAAGTGGTTTTTGAAATTGACTTTCTGATTTTTTAAATTCAAAAACTGAATCTACTCATACATATTTTTAGATTTTTGAGATCAGGATAAAAATCCATGTCATGAAATTGATGATCTAAAAATTCAGCGTTTTCTCAAATGTAGAAATGTAGTGGATATTTCTTTATT
The DNA here is from genome assembly GCA_034694785.1 of Agrenia bidenticulata. Classification (NCBI taxonomy): domain Eukaryota; kingdom Metazoa; phylum Arthropoda; class Collembola; order Entomobryomorpha; family Isotomidae; genus Agrenia; species Agrenia bidenticulata. Next base: position 40,248 of record JAQFYM010000775.1, on the reverse strand, counting down.
TTATTCGTAAACAATCAAAATTAATTCTGAATATTCTGATCCATGGATTGATATTTTATGTGTTGATAATAAACTGTCCAGTTGTTTGAACAGCATTGTATTTCAATATTCAACCACCTCCATTTAAAATTCAATGGTTTGTAGTTTGTAGTTAAAGTTAAGTAGGTAGTAATGAATAGATAATAACTGCAGAGCGATATATTAAATTAGACAACTGACATGTAAGAGGGTCTTTTTAAATCCAGCCACATCCAGTCGACGAAATCAACGACTCTCATTTGCATGTATTTATTCTTTCTAGTTTAAACTTTTGACATATCCAAGATTTTGCTTAGTGCTGAGATATGAGATATATGATAGATAAACTATTTTTCTTAGAATTATCATCTTTAATATTCTTTAATCCTGGAACTAAGGAGAAAAGAGTGTATAAATATATGATTTAAATTTTATAAATTCGTTCATAGACGACTAAGATCGAGTCAAGTAATTCAATAAGTTGACTAACCTGGATTTAACAGTTTTTGATATTCAATCCCGTAAATCAGGCAATAGTAGGAATATCTATATCTGTATATGGATTTGAAAAAATCCAGAGTTGATCCCTTAAAATCCAATCTCCGTTTAAAAAATTCCCAATCTGGCGAGGGATGTGATGTGATTAATGACCCAGTGGCAGTTCGTCTGGTCTGGAGTCTAATAATATTTATCCAGGCGTGAGGGGATGGATTTGTTGATCTTGTATCAATTACTACAATTTGAACTGTGAAGCTGGAGTAATAATTGACCGTAGCTGAAACGAAAAAGAAGCAGACTGGTCACTAACTGTCAAATTGAGACTTGATTTTTTTTTCCTATCTCTTTCCATTGTCCTTTCCAATGTTATCGTGTGTCACTTTGATGGACGATCAGAGCTTTTTAGGTAGTTTCAATCAGAGGAATGACTCGTTGAATAACTCAATTAACCCGATTGTTGTTTGTCTTTAAATTATAATAATATGGGAGATTTTTGTTTATCTCTAGAAAGAGCGGATTTAATGCATATGCTTCTGTAATCTTTAAATAATGAAAGGCAATATTTCCGCAAAAAATAATAAATAATGAGAATTTTTCTTTAAACTATTCTTGAGGTAGTGGGTTCTAAATTGATGGATAATTAACTTAAGTATAATTATGTAGCTTTTGAGTGGAGGATTTGGATGAATGGAGCTTTGGAGGTCATTACAGCATTTGAACATAGTTTTTGCGTTATTAGAGTTTTTTTGTGTGAGATGTGACGATGTGAATAGTGGAGTTGTTTTCGTCTTGTTTGTGCTATTAGAATGGGGATGAATATTATGTATGGATATTCCAGGTGTGGTTTCAAAACCGTCGTGCCAAGTGGCGGAAACAAGAGAAGGTCGGCCCTGCCTCTCATCCGTACAATCCATTCCAACAGACAATCTCGATGGGGAATCAACAAGGGTCAGGGGGTCAACTTCCCTTCGGGCCTCTGTACCTCCGGAAGCACTCATCACCCCTGGAACAGCCGCCACAAATCCTCAACCACCGACTGCCTCATCATCCACAGACATGGGCCCCTCACTTGCCCTACTTCCCATCCCCCGGCATGCACTCTTCACCCTTGTCGTTCAATCGGAGCCCCTTCCTCAACCCGGCAGCCTCCTACCTCCCCGGGGGCCCCTCCTTCCACAATCTTCTCGCCCACCTCAACGTGGCAGCAGCAGCTCAACAAATGAATCATCAGCTGGGGCCGTTGAGCTCCCTGAATGCGGCGGAACTACTGCTCCAGTCCTCGAACCACCATCACCACCACCAGCAGCAGCAGCAGCAGACAGGGTCACTTCATAGCCCCCTTAGTGCATCCGTGGAGGGGGGTCAGTCCTCGTCCCCTCGCCCTCGTGGAGGGGATGAAGAGGAGAGCAGTGGGAGCAGCACGAGTGACGCCCCTGAGCTCCACCGACGCAGTTCCAGCATAAATGCCTTGAGGGTTAAGGCCAGAGAGCATGAAATGAAATTGGACTCCCTCCGAGCCCTTCACAATAATTCGGCGGATAATGTACTCAGCAATTAAGGGGTAAAATTTATATAATTTATTTCTCGCGGAGAGGCGGATTGTTGTGATAAAGTGCAAATTGTTTTTTAATATCTCCCTCCTCCAATTAGAGGCCGTAATTATAATTATCCTTAATTGCTCTTAATTGTGAGTTGGTGAGTGTAGTGACTAGATCTCATTAAGAACCTCTTGACTTGTAAAAATAGATGGAGGGAATAAATATCCCATTTAATTACTTACCTTCTGGACATGTTGTTACTTTTTTTTGGTACGAACGGGAGGCTCTCTGAACATGTTCATAAACTTTTCGAGCTCAAGGATATTAGCCGGTGGACGGAGCGTTTATTACACAAGATACGGAGATGGATGCTTTATTTATTATATGAGGGGAATTATCCGTAGCTCTGCAGCATGATAATTGATGAAATTAGTAGAAATTCCCCAACTGGCGGATAAAAAGTAATAAAAGTGACTGAGGTGAATAGGTAATTAAATTAATAATTAAATTCCTCAAAGTTTGTAGAATGTAATTAAGTGTGTTGTTGTATAATGATGAGATTTTCCTTGTCTCGTATAATTGGAACGAGTCTTTAATAATTGGAGGATAGGAAGTTGTGTGGAGTGTAAAGAGGGGAATTCCTCATGGACCACCCCCCACTACCACAAGAAACCAAGAATGTTTATCCGTCTGAGAAATCACAGACTCCTCTACTAATTGCTTATTAAAAGAGATTTGTTCTCCAAGGGAAATCACCTCACAATCTACTAAACTTTGCAAAAATTGCTCTCCTCTCTAATTTAATTAGACCATGCTTTTTGTACCAAACATCTCACTCAAGGTCCCCTCTCTCTATCTCTCAAATCATCCAAAATTTACTTGTGAATTTACCCATCTAATCATACAGTTCGCGGAAACTTGAGCCCACAACAATAGGACTCCTGTAGGGGTGCGGGGCTAATTTGCTTTGGGCCTCTAGCCCCTTGACAAAAAGTGACCCCGACGACAGCCCTCTTCTAATGGCACCACGTTCACTTCTACCAGTTGTACCTAGCCAAGAGCCATAAAGATTTATTAGTCTAGCTCCAATTATGTACAATTCCATCCAAGGATACCTCCACGGCTATTACACCCTCACGTTTTCTTTCCCTCATGAAAAAAAGGCTAAGAGTTGTGTTGAGCGTTTTTTTGGTCTCTCTGTTGCCGTTTTGCACGGCCGGAGGAGGAATTGTATGGCAGAGGTCAAAGATCACCGAAGCACCCCTCATTAAGCTCCATTAGAAAGAGTAATTTATTAATTGTACGTTATCTTGAGGAAAGGAAGGAGCCAAATGATGGCTAATCACTCTGTGGCTTTTATTGCATTAGTAGTCTCGTATTTTATTAGCCTAGAGAGTTATCTCGTCATCTTTGGGCTATGAACTCGGAGCTATAAAAGGGACTAAAGGCCCGGGTGATAGGCATGGTTGGCCCACACTCGACTTGTAAAGTACTAACCCTTTTTGTAGGAACGTCAATCTCGCACTACCCCGTTACATTACATGTGTTGTTCCACTTGGAGAGGAGAACCCCTCCTGGTAATATGTAATCATACACCTTATAATCCCATAGATCATCCTCATGAGCTCAGAGGAGCATTATTAAGGTAATTGTTGTGGGAAGTTGGTGGGAATTCATTCATTGCCACTTGTAATTATATTTTCATTGAATTAACCCTTGCTAAAGTATTTACTACTTTTATTACAACATGTCAACATTACCATGTGCACTTTTATTCCGTTCATTACTAAAAATCCCACAGAGTCCAACTGTGTCGAACAAATCGACTTGGAAAATCTACACTTTCCAGAGTACTCCATGGGGGAACTTGACAACTTTTTTAGTCTGGATGTGTAAAGCTTAATTGATTGTATTATATATTATCTAAAGAATTTATTTTAGTAAGTGGACCTTATTAAATCGGAGCCTGGGGGTAAAAATCTGGGGGAGGGTCATAGGGAAGAACTATAGGCTTTGAGGTCAAAGAAGAGGTCACTCCCTATTGAAGCTGGAGAAGTTGAGGTCACTGCTCACCGCTCCGTGTCATAATTTAAAGCTTGATGATTAGTGGATGTATTTCAAAGTAAATAGTCGGCCTGGAGGGATAATAATAATTAACTCTTGGTATACTCGAGTGTGTGCTTGAAAGGGGCGTGGCTGGGAGGTCACGAAAAGCTCATTAGCCTCAGAGAGCTGGGTGGAAGGGCCCCAGGAGGACCCTATAGTACACCATGAGTACACCCAACTGCACACTACTAATCTCATATCTCCATACTCACTCCCATCACCCACTTAGCCCCAATTAGAGGCTAACTAACCTCAGACTCATTAAGCCCCATTAACAACCAGACTCTTATACGAGTCTCGAGAATTAGACGGGGCATTATCATTACAATTATTAACTGAGATTAGTCTCGACAATTATTGGTACACTAATTATTATTTAAATCAGCTCTCCGTCTCTCGAGAGAGTGAGGAGAGATTCCACCACCACTCTCACATCCCCAAACCCTTCAAGTGCCAAAAGGAACTACTAAATATTTTATTAAGAGTAGAATCCAAAGCCTTTGTTCCACTCCCCAGGGGTCCCTTAATCCTATTATCTTTTCAGAGTCGAGAGGGGTTATTTATTTACTTTTCACATCCCCTTGGCTTGATTGGATAATGTGATCTAAGGGTCTCTCGGAATACCGCCACTGACTCTCCACTCTCGATTCAATCCTCTCTCATGTTGTATATTATTCCGCATTTTTGTTTATATTATTTGTACACTTTTTGTTATGCTTTTATTTTTTCTAAATCTAAATGAAAAAGGTATTTGGAAGGATTTGGAAGGATTTGGATGGAAGGAGTGCGTGTGGGTGATGTTAATGAGTGGATAAGAGAGGAACAAATTATTTGAGTCCGTGACATGAGATTAAGAAAGATTTGTGAGACTTTGAGGGAAAGAAGGAAAAGTGTGATTACCTTTTCCCATGAGTGGATTTTATAGGCAGTATGGAGCACTTACCTCAAAGGCCCTTAAGGGATCTCTCCACGGGGTACTCAAGGGATGAGCAACTTGTTTTACATTTATATTACTTTTTTCTCTAGTTTTTTCCCCTTGTTTCACTCGAGTTTATAAAGACGAGGAATTAATATCCCTTTCCTCACTTGGGTAATAAGATGAAGAAGAAGGTTGTAGTCTTTGAAGCCTTGGTGAGGGTTCCTTGGAGAGTTGTGGTCCACATCTATTTTATTATTAAAAATGTGAGAATGTGTTAATTATAAGGTTGAGAGAGTGGAGGGCTAATGAATTAATGTAAAGTTATTCCTTGTTAAATGGAATCGTTTCAACTGGGGATGTGTATAAAAAGTTTAATTGAATTTGGGCCCCCTTCTGAGAGGAATCAATACAAAGAATAAATTCCCTTGTTCTTAAATGAATATTTGATGAGGAGCATGAGGTGATTTGACAGTACCAATTGATTGAATAAATTTAATAACCCTTATGTGTCACTTATCATTTACCTTATCCTTCATTTATATGTCCCCACATTCCACTAATAATTTCATATTCTCATTCCAAGCAGAGAACTATTTTTATTCCTGACCGAGTTGGCCAAGTTTCCGGTTATTCCTTGGGGCTCAGGATAAGTTACGGCTGTTTTTATTCCATTCGTTTACTCTATCATCATATCTTGGACTAGTACCTCCGTTTTATTTTATGCTACGGTCATTACTAGAGATTGAGAAAATAATCAGCTTCTGGTATTGCTAGTCCATTGAGTTTGAGTGTATCCAACTAATTGTAGAAATTAATAATTATAAATTACCCCAAGGTTAAAAAGCAATCAACTCGAGCTTTTTGGTAGAGGGATGATGAAGTTACGGTTATTAATCGATTGAGAATGAGGAGCCGTTATTTTAGTGGTCGAGATATTGATTTGGTAGTCTCTGTCGTAATTAGAAATTCTTCCAAGGATAACAAACATAAGTTGGTTGATTCTAATTTCATGTAAATGATCAAGTTGTGGTTATTTGTGGGTGAAATTGATTTAGTCTATCATATAAATTATAATTATAAGTGGAGTTGATTACTCCTGATGGCCCAATCAACAATCCCCTCTCTCCAATCATCCCTCTCCACACACTAAATTGCTCAATTAAAATCCACACTGAATAAATCCCTTCCTCACTGATGGATTAGCAAGAGGAATGGCGGACATGTAAATCTCCTCATGTCTCCTTTGATGAGAGCATGAGAAGCCGAGAGGATAAATTGCAATTAGATGTATAGAGCCTTTAAGGGGCTCCCTAATTAATGGTTAAGAGTAATTAGGGCTTGAGCAGAATAAATATCTAAGCAAATCCTTAATTGGATTTCCCCTTGTCTCTGGCTAATGGAGGCTAATTTATTCCTTTTCATTTAGAAGAGAGCAACGCCCAACTCTCCGTCCCCCAAGGGCCCTTTTATTAGATGGAGTTTCGAATCCTTTTGAATTTTGATTGGTTCAAGGGACAGGGGAAATAAATTCTGCACACTCAACGCAGAGCATCGGCGGCTAATGAAGCGAAATGGGCTGTTGGAGTAATCCACTTAAAGGAATAGCCACTGCCAGTTACCAAGACTGGGACGAAGACTGTGTGGACCAGTTGGACTCCAATGTGCGAGTCATGTTTCATTAATTATCTTTTTATTATCACGGAGAATGGAGTTTGAGAATTGGATTAAGGAATCCAATCTCCCTAATCTCTACACCTCATCTTAAATCCAATCAAGAGGGGAATTAGGGGATTTAATATAATTAGAAAAGAGCTAACAGGGGGATGTGGTTAATTGTGGTCAAAGTTAGTCTTGAGAAGTTATGGCTTGTTTCTTACGGGGTGTTCCCCTCGAGTCAGTGGGGGTTGAGACTGAAGCTGGCTGTAATTACAGACTGAGAGAAGCCCTTTCACGGCTACCGGCCGCCGAGTTTATCCCTTAAATGCCAACTCATCCTCCTTTAATTTAAAAGTCCCTGGAATTGACCTCCAATTAATCTCCTTCCCTTTGGAGAACAAATAAAAGTCATGCTGACGCTAAATTATCCTTTCTTCTTGGCTAAACCAATTAAAATCCTCACTACTTTTTATTTACTTTTTCAAAAGCTGCTCCCAAAGCCCCAAAGCCCCAATTACTCTCACAAGGGAAGGAAAAGGGAGATTATATTATTCTATAATCATGTGGTAAACGACTGTGGACTCAAGTCCCCTCTTCCTCCCTCACCAGATGGGTCATCCACACAAATATCCTAGGCACTCCTCAACAAAGGGCCGAGGAGCGGGTTGACAATCCTCCTCCAATAAATGTCGATAAATTATCAGAGAGGGGAGTCTTTGGTAGGACGGGGGAGGCGGCTAGTTCATCACAGGCAAATGACAGAGCATCCAGCTATTCATTACAAATGGGGATGACCTCCACCACCACTGCCATGGAATAGGGGATCATTCATCCTGAGAGGATTGCTGCAGAGGATTGCAGAGACCCAGAGACCCTATGGGCTCTTGGGCAGTGCATGTCCCTCTTATTAATGCTGAGAAAATGACTCTTATTTAGTGACTTGGGATGATTATAGAGGAGACGCTGTGAGAGAAGGTCGTAAAAGAAGTCACGTTTTCGGTGTGTCACCTTTGACCTGTTAGACTTTGGCTGGAGATGTCTGGAGACGAAGACACGCCTCTTAATTATCCTAATTACTCTATAATTTCCTCCATCTAATGTCATTCCTCGCTAATGGGCCCAAGACGAGAGGGTAGGTTTGGCTGAGAGAGGGTGGATATGTAATGAAACCACCACCACCCCCACCACCGTCTCCGCTGCTGACGTCAGAGAGGGGGGCTATGAATTGGTGTGTGTGGCTTGGGTATTCATGAGGGTGTTATTAATTGAAAGTGTCAATCACGGTAATGAATCCAGGGAGAGATGACTTTTTGTTGTGGGAGCTGAGGAATTAGTGTTTGACATGCATGGAATGAGCAAATATTTGAGCTCATTTCTCAGGACGATTTATACTCTCCTCTCACGCTCAAAACCACTTTGGAAACTTTTATTCAACCTCTTTGAGAATATTCAAATATTTCACTTTTAATTACCTCCACTCCCCCCAAACGCTAATTAGCTAGAGAAGTCCAAAGAAGTCCAACTCATAAGCACAGAGACCCTCTTGTCCAGCTAATTAAATTAATTGAATGGAGTTTGGAGGATGAGGGCATAACTCACTCCGCTCCAAGTTGTTTGACATGAATGTGATTTGTGTGTAAATGGTCTTAAGAGAGTGGAGTGGATTAATCTTATTCTTCCCGAGACTACTTTCAAGAAGTTCAGAGGAGAGTTGGAGAGGATGCACAAGAGATGAGCTCTTGGGATAATTGATTCCTGCCCACCCTGCTGTTTCATTCACCTCCCATCAGTTGCAGCCATTATATAGCCCGACTATTTAATTAGCTACCAACTCTTCATAGCTTTTCATATCTTTCAACCACAAGTAATGAATATCACCTTGACCCTACGCGCAATATGGGGAGGTGACCCTATACAGACAAGTTTTTATTAGAGACACCGGAAGTGGTCAAACTATGTACACGTCTCTATGCCTTCCCAAACAAAACTTTGGCACTGCATCCCCTCATAGTTTCATTATCATTATACCAAAATAGTGTGGAGCCATGAGTTTATGGTGATGGTATTGTTTAATGATTTGTAAATGTTGTAACCCCAAGGATATTTAGACCCTATGCAGCCGAGTTGTTCTAGAGACACCGGAAGTGGTCCCACAAGCCTCCAGTTTCCAACCACATTTGGCTATCATTGGCACTGTATCCCCTAATCATAGTTCCCTACTAATGATAAGAACTAGATCCGATAGGGATGATATTTTTTTAATGAATAGAGAGTGTTTCATAATCACCTTTTGATAAGGGTACCGCGACTTATCGAATAATCCCAGAAATAATTCCGAACAGTTTAATAGGTATCGGAAGTAACATGCCTCCCGTTTCCAACAACACCTGACACTGCATCCCCTCATAATATTAGTTCCCTTAAATAAGGAGAAGACCTTGCGTGGAGGTATGGGGATGATTTTATAAATTGAGGGTGTCGTGTGGGACACAAGCTCTCTCACGCTCCTTCAATTATCTTGTAGAAATAGCGGATTGAGGAACCTCCCCACTTTAGACCAACAACTCATCACCCCTTCTCAACAGTTGGACAATTAGTAAGAAGAGCCCACTTTTATTTTAAAAGTTTTAATAAAAGGTGAATAGGGTTATTTATCGAAGTGTGAGGCGTAGCGGCAGTCCCACCTCGGATTTAATAATAATCTCCGATAGAATGGGCAGATCCTTGGGCTTAATCATGGAAATAACACTGAATTTCCTCAGCACACTTGCAGTCATCACCTTCTCCTCCATCATGGCGAACTTTTGACCTAACAACATATACAAGAGGTCAGGTCTACCTTAGGACTTAGGTCAAATAAGAGTTAAGTGGACAGGACTAACCGATACAATTCCTAGGACCGGCAGAGAAGGGAATAAAAGCGAAGGGATCTCGTGGATCCTCATTCTCTAAGAGACTGAATCTCTCTGGACGAAATACTTCCGGTTCTGGGAAATTGTTCCCGTCCCGATGGAGCTGGTAAATGAAGAGGCCGATTGTGGTCCCATCCGGCACAAGCCGTCCATCATCTTAATAAAATAAATTTACCTAGAACAAATATCCTCAACACAGAACTTAATAAAAATACGAGGGACTACCGAGTTTGAGGTCGGAGGTCAATTTCCTTTGAATGAAAGGGACGCTCGGGTAAAGTCGAAGGGTCTCTTTGATGACACACTCAAGGTACTTCATCTTGGCCAAGTCTTCTGTCCTAATCTCTCTTCCCTTCTTGTCTCCAAAGATCCCGTCCAATTCCGCCTGAACTTTTTTCTACATCAAAAGGAATTAGCCGATCTGACCTAGGTGACCTTTGTAGTGTATCCTTTCAAATGTGTTTACCTGTATTTCTGGATAGCATCCCAACATGTAGAGAGTGAAGCTGACATTGGCGGCAGTTGTGTCATGACCTTCGAACATGAACGTGTCCGTCTCTTCCCGAATGTCGGTGTCGGTTAGAACGTGGTGCCCCTGGTCTCTTTGGACTTGCAAGAGGAGATCCAAAAAGGCTAGTCGTTTCTTTTTACCTGAGATGATGAACCACACCACATTAGATTTACAAAGGCTTTTGTATCAAGGGATGGAAATATTTAGTACCGAAGTAGACGCTGTCTTCATCTTCATTGGATCTCTCATCCTCCCACTTCTCTGTAAGTAATTCCTTCTTCCGCTCTTTGATCACCTTAATAAATGTTTTTACAACAGGGTTATACTCAAACCTCGAAAAAAATAAGGCTCAAACAAAAGGTGACTTGAAAAACTCCTCCTCAGCACCTTTTCCGTAAATCCATGCAAAATCTTGAGAACCTTTTCATGCCTTCGGTACAAGGCACTCAGCCTCCAAATAAATTGGTAGCGAAGCCAAGGTCTAAACGATCGGTCTTGAACTATTCTCCCCATCCTCAAATTAATCAATTAATCAATTAAGATTATACAACACATCGCTTAGTAATCACAATCAGTCAAATTAATTAATTACTCGTTAATGGACTGAATGTATTGAGAATCTCGGTTATCCTGAGCATTCACTGATTTCCCCATCGCCGTCTCTGCAAAAAACCACTTACAACGGTAAGAAGTACTTAAGATTAGTGGGTGGGCCTGTTTAGCATTACCGCAAATAATGTCCAGAGCACACCGGGTCACATAGGGATGAATGTCAAAGGTAGCCCCATCCCCGCATTCCCTCTCGAGTATCTCCACCATTTTCCGCCCCTCCTTGTTGAACACGATGAGGAAGTCTTCAAGGATCGTAAAGTGGAAGGCTGGGGTTAGCATCTTTCTCCGCTCCCCCCATTTCTTACCTGGAATTCTCAAGCTAATTAGTAATTATACCTCCTGCCCCCACCGAATGTACACCTGTGGTGCTCCACATCCTTTTACCTGTGCTCATCAAGAGTCCATCACCCAGCCAAGGCCTCACGTAGTCGTAGTCGAATCCCTTGTCAAGGTTCGTGTGAGAGGTGAGGATTTTCTGCGAAGGCACAAGGATATTTCATTAGATAGAGGAGATTAGTTAGGATAAACGGTGGCGGTGGGGGCTACCTCAGCCAAGGAAGAGCCCGTGATCATCAGAGCCCCTCCGAAGGGGGACCAGAGCCGAAAGATGTGGCCGTGTTCTTTGGACCAGGAAGCCATCATTGGGATCAAGTCTGTCCAGGGTTAAATTTCTTGTCATTTGGGCTTATTAATATTATTATTCACTGTTAACTGATAATTTTGATTGGAAATGATACCCTTTCTTGGGGTGTTGAGGAATGTGGGGATAATCCCAAGTATTGGATGATGTGGGGGCTCCGGAAACTTCCCCAGCAATCTTTCCGATCTTCTCCATTTCCGAATGAAGAAGAAAGCAGCAATGAGCCCAAAGACTAGAGCCCACACTAACATCGTATCAATAAAAAGTCTACCCTTGATTTGAAACTAATGAAATTCAAATTTAAATCAACTACTGCTTCAATTTACATTATGATTATAAATTCAAGTTGCGGATTAGAGGGAAAAGAGTTGGACAGTTGGACACAAGAGTTTTCAATGGATATGACCTCGTTCATTTAAAATGGAGTTTATCTAATCATAGTCACAAGTAGTCACAAGTTGTGCCATTCTAAACTCCTTTTATCTCCAGTCCATTCATTTCCATTCTGGATAAGGATTTCCCCACAGCCACCTTTGACAGATAAGGTCAAGTACATTATATTCCTCTGACCTTTATTGGGTTTGTTTGGAAGAGTTGAGAGAATATCTTCACTTTTAATCCTCATGTAGTTTGATGGGAATTCTAGGGGAGAAATGAGCCTTGAGAGGATTTTTTTGTCTGGAATTAATTTTGTGATAAGTTGATGGTGGTGGTCAGGTTATTTCTTAAGAGGAATGGTATGTTTAGATTGTCCATTTGTCGGCTTGGTTGCATAAAGAATTGACAATTTATTAATATCCCTTTAATGATGTGTAGAGAAGAGTGATTGTTGGCTTTGGAAATGATTCCCTTCAATTACCCATTCACAATCCATTCATGACACCTTGAGCCCATGGATTCCTTTCTCCCCCGTCCACATTGATGAATACTTGGCTAATTTCAAAGCCCCTTTTGAATTTAATCCACACACAATTATCTCTCCTCCCAATTAGGAACAAAAAGTAGGGATTAGTCTAATCTAATATATCTAGGATAATAAGTGGCCATTCAAAAGCCATCCTAATTGAATACAAGTGAGAACCCACAGGGCTGGTCCCTAATTCCAATCATATTCCTAATCCATGAGAGATTCGATATTGAAAGTTGAAATCCCCCTGGGGAAGGCTGGAATGAAGTGCAAAGCACTGCAAAGGGACCATCAACCATAGGAACAGTATGGACACACACCGAGGGGGACTCATTCTACAATATTTGTTTACAATCGAGTGAGTTGATGTGAGATGAGTTTGTATTGTTGATGGTTGAATTGAAGTTTGATTGGAGAGAATTAGTTGAGCATCCTTTCCCCCTTTTGTTGATGGACATGGAGAGTGTGAGGTCTGGGGTAGCGGATGTCCATGTCCCAAGTCCTTCTCTCTAATACCCTTCCTCCTTCAGAATTATAATTAGAGATTCTCAGAAGCCCGGAGCCTTTCATTCAAAGAGCATCATCTACAACCTAGACAAACACACACCGGTCAACCTCTCCATTAATTATCCCCCCGACACAGAAAAGGGGAAGAAGCTATTAGCCCAATACTTGGTAGCCAATTATTTCTCTCTACCGTAAACGATCCCTCTCCACTTTTGTTGTCTTTCTCGAGATGTCTCAACGTTCCCCATCGCTCAGGCAGTCGGGGGGACTTGAGAGGAGATTCCTTGCACTAAACATTAGGAGGATGAGGGCTGGTGGCCATCTACTGGATGTAGTCAACTTTTTTCCATTGCTGTTCCAAGGGGGCGTAGCAAGTGTAGTAGACAAAGTACGCTCTCTAAATAAAATTAGAATTCATTTTAAGCTTCAAAAACTTTTCACTAATTTGAGCTGTGAGTGACCCGGGTGACCCTATGTTTTGGTAGTGGAATTGGAGGAATGGAATAAAGTCCTTGCCCAAGGGACTGTTACAGTACAGACCAATCCTCAAGGAATGACCCTCCCGAATGGACTAAATTTCTATTTGGAATTGGAATAAGAGCCCGTGGGGCACAGGGATCAATTCTATTAGCTCATTTCCCTTGGGACTTGGAGAAAAATTGCAATGTAAGGGCAGCAAGGAGAGGCCACACGAGATTAGCCAAGAAAATCTGAGGTTTTTAAAATGGAAATCCTCAAGCGTTGAAAATGGCCCATAAAACCTTGCAGTGTGTATTTAAAATTAATTTTAAGCTCACAAACCTCAAGGTCCTCTAGATCCGGGTCAGGATGAATTGATGAATAAAATGTTTCTCTTACCCGATCTCCGTTAGCCCCCGGGTAATATTTAGCAAACGCAAACCAAACGGGTAATATAAACTGGTCTGATTTTCTAAATTTTGACGATTTTTTTTAGACACACTCTACCTGGAAACTTTAGGTCAATTCAAGATGCCCCAAATCGAGAAACATCCTCGTTCTTATATGAAATCCTGAAATCCATTCTTGATGATATCAAGATGATTCTTTTAGAAGTTGAGAAGAGGAGAGACAAGTCTTTATCACAAGTGTATCAGTAATCCGGGAGAATTTGACCTGTCCCCAGCGTCCATCGTTCCAGTCAACCATCCGAGCGTTGTCCTCGTAGTGGAACTTGCAGAGTTAGAAGAGGGAACTCCGGAGCCACTTTTCGGATCGACGAAGTTCTCCAAGAAGGGCCCGTGTTCAGAGACACTGGCCTCATGTTAAAATAGCGTGTGAGACACGGGCACTTGAACTGAAGGGCTTGTCTCAAGGCTCTTCGGAATCTCGAGTTGATCCAAAAGTAGATGATGGGATTGAATGTGGTGTGGGACATGGCCAGGAAATGAGCGACAAGGTACAAGTACGGAAACACTTCTGACTCTAGAATCCACTCCGGACCATGTTGGTTCACCAAGTAGATGAGGTTGTACGGAAGCCAGGCCAGCGTGTACCCCAGCACCACTGACAGACTCATCACCACCGTCTAAGGAAGCAAGTCACTCAACCCTTCTCTTCTTCCAATAATTAATTAACTCTTGATAAAAATAAATCAATCAGCTTGATAAACCGAACCTTATGCTTCCCTTTGCTTAGACTTGGATTCGTTTGGTTTACCATCCGCTTGGCACAAACCACCAGCAGGATACGCGTGTAGGTGTAAATGAGAACAAGAAGAGGGAGGAGGTACTGGAGGATCAGAAGGGCAAGGTTGTAGGTCAACTCCGTTGCCATCGAAGTCCATCCATACTGGGAAGAACACATGCACATGTTACTATTTTTATTGAGTGTATGATGAGATGTTTATGAGTTCTAATGGACAGTATGGATTGATTACCTCTCCACATCTAGATAAGCCCGTATAAAGATGGACCTGGAGTTGAGCGCTGAGAGCAACGGGGGTTGCAGTGAGGAAGGCCGCAATCCATATAAGAATGATGACCCCCTTGGCCTGTCTCTTTGTCAGTCCAGGCTTGAGGGGATAGATGATAGCCATGTAGCGGTCGAGGGCAAGGGCAACAAGGGTGTAGGCCGAGATGAACACCCCCACCGCTTTGGTAGGGCTGAGGAAGATGCAGAGGAGGTGGCCGAAGGGCCAGTACTGCCACAGAACTGCAATGTACCCGGTTGGGACACAGAGGATGACAATCATGAGGTCTCCGAGGGCCAGGTTGGCCAAGAAGTAGTTCTGGATTGTCCTCATGCGGGGGTGGGTGTAGTGGATAGTGTAAAAGACTACGACGTTTCCCACTAACCCACAGAGGAACACCACATTGTATAAGATGTAGGCGGCGATGCGGACCGACGTAGGAAATTCGAAAACCTCCTCCCATTCGAGGGATGAGTTCTCGGAAAACATTCCGTTCCAGGAGCTCAGTCCGCCACTCTGGCCTCACTCTGTCTCCGGTCGGATGGGGAAGTGTGTATGTATTCCTTGGTTCATCTAGGTGCATTTAGGTGGGTGTGGTGGTCAATGTCAAGAAGATGGACGAGACTCTCCAGACCTCCATATGGATACTCTCTGCATGAATCACTGACTACATATTCAACTCACTCGGACTACCCAACTGTGTATGCCTTAAACCTCTTACCTTATCTTAAATTATCTACCTCCCCTCTTCCAAAATCATCGAGTCAGGTATGTCGAGAATTTTAAACCAGTTCCAACTATATTTTGTGATAAGGTCTAATAGTGTTTGTTTAATAATGATTAATGAACAATGCTCTATCCACCTCACTGGCTTTGTCAAGTCAGTTAGTTAGATAAAGAATTGTCGGTGATGGGATGGGGGAGTTAAATGTTAAATGACTTCAAGTGGCAAACTGATTGTGTTGAATGAGGAGAGTAAAAAACGATTCTTGACGTTACATGTTCCCAGGATTAAGTAGAATTATCGCAATTGAAGCTCATAAATGGAGTGGAGACCAGAGGGGACTGTCCATAAATCATCTCTCATCATATATCATCCTTGGCATTGTGACCACGGAAGAGGGGATGACCCTGGAGGGTACCAGTACGGACGTGTATGAACTCATTAGTATGGGTGGTGCGTGTTTGGAAGTTTGTTTATTTTCACAAGTAGGTGAAAAGAATTGTGTGAAAAGTGGGGGAGGGATTTTTAGAAATGATTCATAACTTGTTGATGAAAGACGGTGTCAACACTCAGGATTGTCACTGTCAAGTCAGGGAACTTCTTGGGAAATCTCACGTAGGGATAAGGAGGGCTGTAAGTGGATTTACAAGAGGCTCCGTTCTCAGAGAAATTTTGCAATTGATTGCCTCAAATTGGATTCAAATAGGCGATGTGGCCCGGTGTGGGTGAGTCGCCCATGCATGCCGAGGGGCAGATGGTAACTCTCTTGTAATTGAGGTGGATTTTATGACTTGAAAGTGGACATGGCACCTTGAGTCTCATTTATTGCCCATGCAATTCCAACGAATGAAAGGTTGAGAAGAGGTTTTGAAGGAGTAAGGAATATCCTTCCATACTCACACTCTGCATATGTTCTCTCATATCCTCCGAATCAATTATCTGAAGAGGGAGGGGGGGTTCCAGGAAAGCGTCTCCATGAGCGTAGAGATTCTCCTGCTGTCTCCGTTCTAAATTCTAGTTCTAAGTTCAATCAATCAATCAATCAATTCTAGAGTTCTTTCTACTAAGTTGGTCATGTTTTCCTATCGTTAACAGACATACGCTCACTGATCTCATTTTTAGGTCATGAGTCTCATGAATAGGAAATTTTTTAAACTTTATTTTGCCCACTTCCTTCATTTATAAGTTTATTATTGTCGGTAGGATTCAAAATTAATTAATTTGATTTATAAATTATTTGTTTACGCTAATTCGCATGAAATTATTATTTGCAGATCATCTACATGAAAAGAATTAAGCAGATAATTTGGATAAAAATAATTATTCGCATGAAAAGGATTTTGCAGATAATTATTGGCATGAAATTAATTTAACAGATGAAAAATTCACATGAAAAAAAATTGCAAATGATTTTGCATGCAAAAAATTGGTTGGTAAATAATTTGCATCAATTATTATTTGCATTGACTAAAGTACTTGTGATATCTGAGGTATTCGCAAATTTTCATGCACATTACTGATCAAATTTGTTCTAAAATCTGCATGGTTCTGAAAATTTCTAGATTTTGAATCTCCGTTAATCATTTTTTTTATAATCTTCTCCAAGCAGCTACGAAAGTTTACACAAAATTCTGTTATTCCAGGCAAAACTTTCCTACCCCCTCTTACAAACCATTAGCTATTTGTATTCCAATTTGCAACTTATGCATTTCAATAAAGAGCATTTATAAAGAATTCTCTGATTCTAGGTCAATCTTACGAGAAATACCCCACCGTCAGCACCCACGGGTTTTTCATAGATTTTTTCCCCATATTTAAGAAAGTCTCAAAGAACCTCGAATGAAACATTTCGTTACAATAGGTCAATCTTTTGAGAAACCCCCAGTGTCGATCTCCACCGGCTAACTTGTAATCTGATTTGTCCAATAGGCCAAAATTAAAGAGCGTCTCATGTATTGTTCAAAAGAATATTTATACACAATTTCGGGGCTGTAAGTCAATTTTCTGGTGAACCCCCTACGGTCAGCCACCACTTGGCACCTTTATATCATAATCGACCCGTACTCCAAATTCAGCTTTAGTTTTATCCGAAGATCAATTTTATAAATTTTGGGGATTCTGTGACTATTTTATTAAAATAACCCATGATATTGACCCCCACGGGTCATTCCTTCCATGCGATTTGAAAAAATATATGATAATCGTACTACCTTATATTTTGCAATCAGGTAAATGCATACCAACTTTTAGAACTGTACGTACATGTTTAGAAAAACTTTTTGATTTTATGATTGACCCCCATAGGTCATTTACTTATGAATTCCATATCCGATGGACGGACGGACCGAAAACCGAATCCTATAAGCCCTAACGAACGAATAAGAAAGCTTTTTCAAGCAAAACAAAGATTTTTTTCCACACGTAAAATCTTGTGCTACAGCTCTTTCGAAAAGTACTGACCGGGACAATAAGCTTGACTGCAATAAAGTCTTAAAGTTGATCCTTGACCTCAAAAGCGATCTTAATTATTAGTTGAAGTATATAGTTCCTTTTTCCAAAGTATTAGCTAGAGAAAGTGGTTGGATCATCAATAATAACCCAACACGGGGTCTGTCTACCACTAGTTGTCAATAATATAGGGGAAAGTAGAGAAAGCGCTTTTATATTCTGCTTCTTAAGTCGGTTGAGTGAGTGTGCTTGCAGCTACGGCCCCTCGGGCGGGGGCACAGTCTGGTCAAAAGGGAACAAATTTGTCAATAGGGACTAGTTTTTATCTAAAAGGGGCTAGAGGGCTCAATATTTTTAAAATATTCCCAATTTTTGGCAAGGTAAATATACTGAGAAGACAATTTTTATTTAATAGCCTAAAAAGAGGAATGTCATACGATATACTTGATTTGATATTAAAAGTATGGAATCCTTTTTCATCTACTTTCTATAAACGATTCGACAAACTCCATCCACTTTGTGTGTTTTATAATCGAATTGAGGGAGGGAAATGAGATTGTGTTCGGAATTCGAGGAACGAGGAACCCCTAGCTGGTGGTACTTCCAATCTCTCAAATTAGATTTGAGTCCATGCGGAGTAAGCCTCAAGTTCTTTCTACACATTCTTAAAAATATTGATGGAGGTAGTGGAATGTGGAGATACGGGCATGACCTCTCAAGGGAACAGTCCACAAAATATTTCCCTCCGCCCAAATATTGACAAGATAAGGTGTTATCTTACAAAGGTAGTGAGCCAGGAAGACCCCCTCCTTTCTGAGAAGAGGAGGTCACCACAATGACCTTGTGATTACACTCTAGCCTCCGTATCTGTAGATAATCCACTGCATAATATTGACAAGATAAGGTGTTATCTGCAGAGATGGGACAGTGGTTATAAATGAGCATGACTCCCTCCATCCCGAGGTTATGAATTGCCACATGTTTAGGAGCCCCCTACGCTTTCTCTCTTTGTTTGTGGAAGTCGTTGATGTGAGTCTGATTGTTTGCCTTGAGATTTCCTTTCACTTCCGGAATCCCCTTGTGAATGACTCCAGATGGTAAGAGTCGTCAAGAGTCCATCATCTTACCTGAGCCCTCTAATTGCCCCTACTGCGTCATCCCATGGGATCGGGTAGGTATGTGGGGAGACTGGAGAGCGAGGGATATTAATCAGAATACTCTTGCAAAGTATCAATTAAATCCACTAGCTCCTCCTTCATTTCCAGTTTAATTAAAAGCTTTAATTACTGGTGGAAAGTGTGGAGAGGTCGTTTGTGGACGCCCCACCTACTCCCCACAATATGGGAGAAAGTTTAATCAGAGATGTGTGAGGTCCCTTTAAGGAAATATGAGCTCGTTTCATAAGGCCACGGCTATCAACTCTATTAATCCTTTAAATAAACCTCTGGAAAAAAATCCAATCTCTCACCACATCCCAGTGCAGTTTCTGATAGAAATAAGAATTTGCATATTTATATTCCTCCTCTTTCTTTTGGATGAATTGGGAGAGCGGAAGTGGATGCTGCGGGCAGTAACCCCCTCGGCTCCTTAAAACAACTTCCGGGATTCATCATCACAGAGAATTCCTCTTAAGTCTAGGATTTCCAGAGATTTTGTGGAGCTGAGGTTTTCGGAGCTTTTGTTGTCTGCCGTCAGTGCTTTCATCACCTCATCCATCTAATCAAGTTAATTGAGAGGATTTGGTTGAAATAGCTCAATTAGCCTCTACAAGACCACATGTTAGGGACTGGAGCTGGAAATTCCAATCACCGGACTTATAATGCTCAATTTGAGATGGTAATTTGTATGCATTAGGTGCTTGCAGCAGCGTCACACTGGCCCGTCACACTGGCCCACCACACTGCTGGTCTCCTTGTGGAATCCTAAAATGTGCCGAGTAAAGAGTAATTTGGTGAGGATGGAGATTGGTCAGGTGTGAGGTTGGGGAACCTGATTGAGCATTAATCTGCTCCACCGTCATGAAATATATATGGAAGGGCACGAGGCAGTTAAAAATACTTATTGGCACAATCAAGAAGATGTAAATACCGAGCAAGATGAGTTTATCATAAACTCCCCTCACTCAAGTCATTAGCACCTCCAACTTGAGAATTAACCTGTAGTTAAGCAGTTGCGCCCGTGTACTCAGGGTTCCCCTTTCTATTAATCACATTAAAGGACGAAGATAATTTGAATAACATCCTGTCGACCAAAGTCTCATCAGCCAAAATGGACTAAGCTAAACCGTCCCGTACGAGAGGGGGAAAGTGGCAGGGAGAGATGTCCCGTATGAGGGGGAAGAAATGTCAGGAGCGAGGAGAGAGCGGAAGACCCGTCTCTCCTCTCATTCTCCTCTCAGTCTGTCAAGAGAGGTTTGGAGAGAAGGAGCCCAAGAAGACAGAAAGAATCCACCTCCACCACCACCTAAACAAAATCGCATCTCTGTGCATACGTAAGCTCTTTACGACTCAATTCATTAACAAGTTTATTAATTAGCCACTTCACACTTACTAAGCCCTCCTTACCTCACACCTACTTACAATTCCATTCCAGTCAGTGTCAGTAGGGGCAAGAGAAGTTTTTAACGATTCGTATAGAGGGGAAATTGGCAATGAATTCATGTCAAGTTGTTTTTGTTTTGTTCATTTTTTTTTCTCTGAAGGATCTGAGAATTAATTGAATTTGTCGACGAGTGTTTTGTTTGCATGAATTGGGGGGAGGATTATCATTGAGAGGCTATTGGAAGTAGTTGGGAGTAAATCTAAGAGGATTATTTGTCTCTTATATTGAAAGACTATACACTATATAAATTGTATGATTCCAAGTATTTCCAAGTAGACAATAATACGAGGATCACTCTAAGGCCACCGTCCCAACAGCAATAACATAATAACAATAATAATAACAATATCGAAAGGGGAAATGTCAATTGTAATAATTTCACGACTGCCATGTCTGGAATTCAGTGGTTGTCTTCTCTGAAGAAGGAAGAGGATCAACTGCTATGAGATTATGCTAATTAAGATATGATTAGAGTTGAGAATTAGCAGTGGTTTGGTTAAGATCAAGTGGTGGTTGAGCTTATATCGTTAGTAAGAAGGATAATCACTTAAGGGATTCTTTCAAGGTAATCTCAACTTGGCTTCTTCTACTTGAGGGAAAGTTATAAATTTGTGAGGAAAGATTTTTAAGTGGATCTGTTGCACTGAGAGCTCCAATTACCTTCTCCATAATATCTTCGGCATCACAAGGCTGGGAAAAGTTTGGAAACTTTTTAACTTTATATCAAAGTTCCCCTCTCTCTAGTCAACAACTTGGAGAGTATGGAGATTCTAGGGCGGACTGTAATCTAATATTTCTATCTCAATATCCGGAGTCACGACCCAACCTGACTGACTCTCACGCGAAAGATTTACAGAGCAGCTAATTGTAAGGAGAGGAAATGCTGGAGGGGTTTTTAAAGTTTATACATCAATAGCTACTCATCAGGTTCCTTGGCTTCATAAAGTTCAGTTAGGAAGCACACTGCACTTTTATGTGACTTTGCAGTGTCCCTTGTCCTCTCCAAGGGGTCCATATAGAAGGCTCCGGAGGTCCTTGCTTCCGGAGGATGTGATATGTCCTGTGTTGACAATGCTGGGATGGATGAGAAAGGAGGGATGCTGAAATTCATCTCCCGTCAATTTATTCTATCAAAACGACCAGAGGGAATCTCAATCTTCCCTTTAGTAGGAAGAAAGTAGCTTGGAGATCGAGAGACGCATCTTGAACGGGGAAGGGATGAGAGGTAGTTGAGTTGGGGTTGACGTGGACGTGGACCTTTATGAACAGCCCCATGAGGAGATTAAAGCCCATTACACAGAAATATTATGCAGAGAGTAGAGGGGACAAGGGAAAGTCTTGGGGAAGCTGCTTTTCAGCGAAGAGGACTTTGTTGGAGCTATGAAACTGTTTGGATCCCATTTGGAAGCTCCAAAGCTCATGTCTCTTCTGTAGGGAATATTATTACCAGTCCTCACTGACAGCGAAATCCTCTTCTCCTCAAGACATAAAAACATATGTCACTACTGCCACCACCGCTAGTAAAGCCTTTCTCAGGGGACTTTCTTTCCGACTTCTTACAGAGTTGTTAGAGAGATAGAGTCAAAGCTTATGAACGAGCCTTTGTAGTCTCTTCTAACGGCTCTAACTTTAGAAAGTGGATTTTGTACGAGAGGTCTAATTAGAGGACTAAAAGAACGAATTAATAGGATTCGAGTGGATGGAAATCCGTCATTAAAAAAATCAATTCTATTGGCTAGATCGTCATTGTGCAGGGTGATCTCACATTTGTGGCTTTTTCACAGGAAGGGAAGTTTCGTAACTCATATTGGATTATTCTTGTATGTAGAGCGGAAGGATGAGAAGGACAAGTTCAGCTGGGCCGAAATGGAAAACTAGGTCAATAATATAGCAGCACATATTTACAACTATTGGACAAAAGGAAAATAGTGGGAGCCCCTCAAGGAAACTTTCTCCTCAGTGGGATTTCTATGAAAAATCAATCATAAAAAAAACCAAAGAAACTTTAACAAGCATGGAAGGGGAAGAGTTGCTGGAAGATGTGAGGAAAGTGATATCTGTGGCAACCTTTGACCCGCTCCAGTTCCAACAAGAGCCGATACTACCCCCAATGGTCAATGGAACTGAAGGGAACGGAACGGACTTTGAGGAGATTCAGTTCTCCCTTTCATTCCAAGTCTCGATTTATATTATGTACAATGTGGTGTTTGTGGGGGCAGTGGGGGGTAACCTCTTAGTCGTCTATGTCGTCGGATGGTCTCGCAGAATGAGGACAGTCACTAACTACTTGATTGGTATGTAGAATTTATTTACATGTCAATTCTAGTATTTAGGATGATTCTTAAGGGCTATTTATATTAGGTAACCTGGCAGTGGGTGACCTTCTGATGGCCTTGCTCTGCGTCCCCTTCTCCTACATCTCAGTCCTTCTTCAGTATTGGCCCTTTGGTCGACTCCTTTGTCATATCGTCTCCCCCGCCCAAGCCGTGTGCGTCTTCGTCTCTGCCTACACTCTCGTCGCCCTTGCAGTGGACAGGTAACCCAAGAATCAGAATCCTAAGCCCACAATGATCTCAATCCTGTACAGCATTCACTTATACCCCTCTTCTCGTTTAGGTACATGGCGATTCTCTACCCCCTCCGACCCCGACTGCGAAGGTCACAAGCCCTCATTGTTATTGCCCTTGTGTGGGGAGTGGCACTAGTGACGGCAGCCCCTATCGCCCTCTTCACTCGGCTGGAGGTGGATCCTGTTCGAGGTCTTCCATTATGTCAAGAGGTAAGTCTCTATTCTATATATTTCCATTTCATCAAGCTGGAGACTGAAGAGTCAGGATTTTTAGGATCAGACCCTCGACCGTAGCTGCAGGAACTACGTTCTACGATTTCTCTTTCCTTCAGACTTCCGAGTAGTCAAAGAGTCAAGAGAGCTAGGATAAAAAAATAATATTTTATGCTCTTGGCCAAGCACTGAGTATTGACTGACCTTCTTCAACTCAGACGTTGGTATGGATATTCCATTAGGCATGTATTCCGTTGGAACTTTGGATCTATGGTTTTTATTTGCAATATGGAGAATATTTCTATAGTTTTATAGTTTCTCGTAGTGTGTAGCAAGGAGTTTGTAGATTGAAACATTTGGGATGAAGGAGTGAGAGATAGGATTTAGGAAGCAGAGGGGGACAAAGTTGATGGGAAACTCGGGGAATGGGGGAAATAATTTTTAAAACTTTGTATGGGGAAAAATAGTTGAAAGAGAAAGAGAGGATTACAGCACATTCGGCAGCTTGACATTTTTATCCCCTTTCTTAAGCTGCAATGGTGGACTTGCTGACACCGAATCCCCTCATAGTATTTAAAGCTGGGCCCATAACCCACGCTCTTTCCAACTGTTTTTAAAAGTGGAAATTCCTTTAATAAGGATGGAGTGTGGAAAAAGAGGAAGTAATTCATTACTCCACTTTCTATTCATAATTGATCAAGGAGTT
The DNA here is from genome assembly GCA_034694785.1 of Agrenia bidenticulata. Lineage (NCBI taxonomy): Eukaryota > Metazoa > Arthropoda > Collembola > Entomobryomorpha > Isotomidae > Agrenia > Agrenia bidenticulata. The sequence goes on along the minus strand of JAQFYM010000775.1, from coordinate 16,233 downwards.
TTTAAATACTTGGTTCTAGGGCTTCAAAGGTATTTACCCTCACCGCTTTAATTTAGAGAAATGCGTCTAGTATGACGTATCCCATCCCATTCCCAGATTCTAGATTCTATGGACAACTCTTAGCCTCATTTCCTCATTAAAAGCATGGGTTAACGTATCAGTAAGCATAATCAATCAATAAATTTCCTAAATATAAACTAAATTTAATGAAAGATAAAAATGTGAGCAAAGTTTTTGTACTATGGAATACTATGGAATTAGAAAGCCCAAGATTCCCAAGAATCAAGGGAGGTGACAGTTTCTAATAATCTCACAAGACCCCCCTCTCTCTCCATTATCTGAGTAAACGTTAATTAAATTTAGGTAACCCCTTCAGTCTGAATTAGATATCTAGTTCCTTCTCATCAAGCTAATAATTACTGCATCGGCTTCATTAATTATCACCCTTCACATTGGCTCATTAATTTAAGATCCATGTCCATGTCCCGATATCTATTACCTTGCTTAAGGAAGAACTGAGAAATATGCTGAGAATGTTTGATCTCCCTAAATCAGATATTTGATACTAGATATTGACCAAGTCTGAGGGAATATCCTCTGATTCCATTTTTTGGTAGTGTAGTGAATGTTGTATACAAAGAAAGGATGATTTCGTACATGGGCTAAATTAGTTGGATGCGGTGACCCGTCGGAGGTCAAGTAATTGCTGGAGGGAGAATTTCTTAGTATTTTGGGCTGCAGTCCTAAAAATTTTGTTGATTTTTAGCTCCACTAAAAATTATAATTTATTAATGCATTTTACTAAGTTATCCTAGATGGTATATGTGGGCGACCTGAGGGGACGAGACTTATTTTGCTTGACCGGTTGTATGGCAAGAAAAATAAATGCTAAACAAACATGTAAAAAAACATAGCGACTCTTTTCAGGTAAAAAAGATGAGTTCAAATAAATTATGGGGCAATAGAATAAATGGATGACTTAACCTAAATCCTCTATCCAACCGTAGGGGATAAAAGTGATTCATCTAGACTTTTATAGAGTAAGCAAAAAATGCTAAAAACTAGAATATGAGCCGATTCGGACATAAGAGTGACCTGTCCCTACAAGAATTGCACCCGTGGTGGTTTTATTTTCTTAAGGCAGTGACCTATTCAGCCTAAAGTAGATTTTTATTACACTCCTGTACACCCTGTTAGATAATTTGTAAAGGAAACTGAACCGGTCTCAAATTGCTTAAAGCAAAGACGGGGAAAAAGTTGGAGAGCTAAGCATGAAAAAGTATTTTGCAAATTGAGCCAAAAGAAGTTGCAGAAAACTTTCAAGTTTCTTCCACTCATGAAAAAATACCCAATCTCTGAAAGTTAAGTGTAAACTATTTTAAACTTTAATTGTCTGATTAGTTACATTTCACGGATTCCACAAGTTGCCCAATTCATTTTAAAATAACGAATCTCCTATATACGTTCTCCGCCTAACTTTTGATAAATATTTTCTTAAATAACAGTAAATATTTTCCTGGTAACTTTTCCTAAATATTAAAAAAAACAAGAACCGATTGCTGGGGTTCCAGCATCTCTCGGTAACTCGGTAATGCTTTTAAATTGCTGCCTATCCGAGGAAGTACGCGATTGTAGAGGATGACATAGGGGAACATAAGGCGGGGGTGGTGGTCCGATTCAATGCCATCGACTTCTAATGGAAATGTAGGATAATGAGATGGCTTTGAAGTCGGTCAACCTCACCAGCCTATATATTCATTCATAATAATTGACGAAAGAGATGGAAAGTCTCTGTCGGATCCTTTGGTGAGTTTAGAAAGAGAAGGCAGTGGTGGATTCATCGGAGCTTAGACAGAGCTCTCTGGATCATTTCCCCTCAGTACCGCTTTCTTGAAATGTGAGTAGGTGTCCGTGTCACTCTCTCCAGATATGAACGTGGGAGTGTTGCATTATTCATTAATAGTGTAAGAATAGCTTCCTCAGCTCTAATTGACTCTTTTATAAAGTTTCCAATCTCCTCGGTACTTTCTCCTATGGTCTCACTCTCCCCCTGGGACTGATGAGGGATGAGGTTATGAGAAAAGAGAGAGCTTCCAGATGTGGACTGGAGACATAAAAAAAATCTAAAGGAAAAGTCCCATCTGAGGTGATGGAACTTATTGCCGGGACTAATGGATGGATAAAAACGTTCAAGGCCGGAGAAAGCTAATCTCGTAAAGATTTCTTTAGAGGAATGAGGTTGGATATATAATCTCTGGTTAATTCCTATTGACTCCAAACAGTCCAATATCCAAGGGATCAGATGGACATTTCATTCAAAGTCTCAAGCATCTTTTCATCATTTAATCTTCTTTTCCCCACTTGTGGTCTCAGCTAACTGAGTATTACTCGAATATTTTTACATTATATATTTCAGTCCGGGTGGGAAGATGAGGAGATGAAGCTGGCGTACAGTTTGACTCTAATGATCCTCCAGTACTTCTTCCCCATCTCCGTATTGATCTTCACGTACACGAGGATTGCCCTCGCCGTCTGGGGAAAGAAGGCACCCGGGGAGGCTGAAGATGCCCGGGACCAACGGCTGGCCAAAGCTAAACGGAAGGTCAGCGTCATATTTTATGTCCCATATTTCCCTCCACACTCGACCCTTAATTACAAGACACACTCGGAAAGAACATCTCCAATTAGCCAACTCCACTTCCGCTCTCTTGTTGACTATAAAAGAGATGAAAGAAACACACAACTGGTGTGGTTTCATCTCTCTCTCTCTTATCAAAAAGTTGGGTTGGTCATTAAGTGCTCCCACTTCATTTAATTGTGTGCTCATATGATGAGAAAATTGGAGGAATGTCCCTAAAGGACAGATTGGGATCTCTGCCTCACTCTTGACCTCCTTGATGGATATGATTGTGCTTAACTGCCCACCCCTTGCATGCTTCTCCGTTTTGCTTTGGATGTTTTTAATTTTATTTCTTGTGTCCTCTAGACGGTAGTGATGACCCTGTGCGTGGTGGTAGGGTACACATTAGCATGGCTCCCCCTCAACCTCTTCCAACTGTACCTGGAGACATTGGCCTTTGACCCCGAAGGGGGGATCCTTCCTTACGTCGAGTTTCTATTCTTTGCCTCCCATTGGCTGGCCATGGCTCATACTGCCTACAACCCAATTATCTACGCTTGGATCAACTCGAGATTCCGAGCTGCCTTTCTCGCGGTCTTTGACAAGTGTGTACCTTCTTGGCGGCGAAGGCCATTGATGCCTGGGAGAACGGTGACCACAAATGGCTACAGCCCTTCCTTCAAGACCAGCCACGGAGGGGAAAAGAGGATGCTGACTCAAGTACCCTACATCAAAGGGCAACCTTTGTAAACACACTATAAGGTCAACATTTATTTCCTTAACTGAGAGTACCTCACTTCAGCCCATCTCACACCTCATCATAAATCTTCTTTGAAGATAATTAGGGCATTTTAAACGTATATTAACATTAAGAATGCAAACAATAGTAGAAAGGGATAAATAGTGTCTACTCTAGTTGTACTACTTAAATAGAGCATGTTTAACCAACTCAAGTAATATTTAACTAAGAGGAAAGGAATTGAGAGTGGATGGATTTCCCCACAGGGGATTCTGAATTTAAAAGGAGGAGAGGATCGTTTAAAATGCTTTAGTATTAGGAGAATATCTAATGAGGACATTGAGACACAGCTCATTCCTTCAGCATAATTCCATGCCCCCCCCCCTCCGGGATTTCTCTCCTCTTTTTCCGTATTCCATTTCTCGTCCTTGACAACTTTCTATCACATTTCATATGAATTGGAGAGATACTATTGGAAGGGGCATATGGATTTAAGAAATCAAAGCCGAGACTACCTAGTTGTGACAACGTAGGGATGTGTAGCTGAAGGGGAATTCTTGTAAATAGCTCCAGACTTGATGGTATGGAAATTGGAGACGAGAGATACCGCAAATAAGCTACGTTCCTCAAAGAAATCCAATTTGCTCCCATTCCTCCCAAATTCCCTTCTCACAGACAAAGTTACACAACGATTTACACTTCCCATTCATTCTCATCATATTATCGACATTCCAAGGTACTGGAGGAGTAAATAAAATTATATCAACATGATACCCTTTTCTCCCTCTAATAATCCTTGAAGAAGAATCTCTAGGATGAGGAGCCTAGAACCACTCCCACCAGGCTCCTCCAGATTAAATTTAAGGAATGGGGTTGCCTTTGAAGGGCATTCGGTGTGCCCGGTTATTGAACTAGACCACCCCTCCCTCGTCCTTATGTGGACAAGGCTGGTAACTTGGCTGACTTGGCTCCATTTAGACTAGATTGCCCCTTTTGCTGCATTTTTTAGTATAAATGGCTCGTCAAGGTAGGTGGAAGCCAAGAGAGCTGAGAGAAAAATGGATTTCCATGAAATGTCAAAAGAGTAGTGTGAAGCAATCAGAAATGTTTATGGATCTGACAGTTTTTAAAATGGTTGTGGAGCACACGATACGAGAGTCTCTTTTCATTTGTGATACAAATCCCACACACTCCACCGAGTGAGTCAACCATTTCAATAAACTTAGGAGTTCAAGAGACGGGTGGTGTTTTCAAGGAGATGTAATACTCGTGAGGACTCCTTTATGATAATTCACTAATGCGTATAAGATCTAATTAGTTGTTGAAAAGGGATTTAAATGATGTGAGCAAGTGGTTTAATATGGCTATTTAATTCATCCCTTTCTTCTCTCGTTCCAGATGATCAAAATGATGCTGACTGTGGTGGTGGTTTACACAGTCTCTTGGCTCCCGTTCAACTCCCTTCTCGTAAGTTCTATGTAACAACTCTCTATTAGCTACTTAAGCCTCTGAACGACGAACAATCTCCGGTGACTTTGGTCGGACAAGAATGGAATGTCATGTCTAATGTCTTAGACAAGTAGCTAGATCATCTGAGAATCTTCTTCTGGGAAAGATTCTACAAAACGGACAGTCCGTTAGTTCAGGAGGTAGAAATGGCAGAAAGAAAGTGAGTTGGGTGGGGTTTCCCAACCTATCTCGAAATTTCTGGAACGGGGAAGACTAATGGTCTTCCTTAATCCCCTCCATTTACCATGATGACATGTATCAACTGTTGGTAGCCGGAGTCACAAGTCACTTAGTTGAAGCTCTATCACCCTTGCCTATCCTCTTTAACAAATAATAACTGGACACATTTACTGCCAGAACATTTGTCTTGTACCTTCTGCTACTCAATTACTTTAGATTCTCTCAGGTCAATGAAACATGCTCCTTCAGAGCTTACGTCACGCAGAGATTTCCTGAAACCTTAAGATTTTAAACCCCACCTGCCCCTTAGGTGCAATTCATCAAAAATACAATTGGGTTAAAAGAGCATCCGTCAATTTATTTTATCTCTTATAATCTGGGAGTTGGCACTAGAATCCACTGAGCTAGTAGAATCCAAGCCGTTAGGGATTGCAACGTTAGGAAGATATGAGATATAATAATACTGAAAATATAAGGTAATGCTCTTTATAAATTCTTTGCCAGAATTGGGCCAGAAGAGCCAAAATGTTATCCTGGAATTATCGGTAGGGGCTAAGAAGAAAAGAAGGAGAATCTAGATTTGATTTCTGGTCAGGTTCTGAGATTCTCTGACACGTTCCTCTATTCAATTAGCGGGTGCTATGCCAGTAGTGCACAAGTGTTTGGCTCCCTTGAGTCATAATCTTGTTGTTGAAAATAACTTGTAATTTCGTATGATTGGCAGGTTGCGGGGGACATTTGGCCGGAGAGGATTTACGTGGAACATGGGGAAGTGGTAGCTCCACTCTACTTGCTAATCCACTGGCTTGCCGTCTCCCACACCGTCTGCAATCCCATCATTTACTGCTGGATGAACTCGAGATTTCGGACCGGTTTCCGATCCGCCGTCCCTTGCTTCCACAACCGTCCTCAAAGAGTCGAGAGCCCTGAACTGACCCAACAACGGGGATACTACTCCGATTTTCTTGGTAGGTCAAGCACGCGAGGGGGTTATCATCTCACGAGGACTAATACCACCTGCACTACCTACACCTTCACGAACGGAGCCCCGAAATCCAGCAAACGGAGAGGTCGCTCTTCTGCAGCCCTTAGTCATCCCAGTAGTGTACATGATAATGGGGGTCAGAGCCGACTTCACTCCACAACTCCAACTAGCCCTTGTCAAGGGAATTCAAAAAGTAGAAGCAATAGGAAATATCAACATGTTTATGAGTCTGAGAGTTTTATGTGAAATGTCGTTTTATAATCTAATTTAGTCCCTCTCGTCAAACATATTCATAATTTTATATTTTCATGTCCCCGCATCACGACTCTTTCATTAAACCCATCTGCCCACGAAAACTATTCAACACATCCCTAACTTTTTGTGCAATTTTGAAACCTTTGATATGTAGAACACGGGTGAGCTTGGAGTCCAACAAGATGTATGGAGAAAGGAGTTTTCTAAACAGCTATAGTGGGCCGTGGGCCGTGGTATATAGAATCTTCAAGAAGGCTTTTCAGTCTCTGTTCGCTCTTTTTAATCCCAAGAGGGTTTAATGGACTAGCATTAAGTTCCGAGGTAGATGGCCATATTATGATACTAGAAACACTGACGTTATTTATTCACCGAGATACAAACCCTTTCCTCCAAGCTCATTTCCTTGCACAAAAAACGGTGAGTGGAGAAGCAGAAATTCAAACAACTTGAGAGAAGAACCGAAATCCCATTATCATACAACTAAAGCATCTACTATTCTCCTTCATATTACAGCGTCGTATTCACAAGGACGGCTCAGTTTCGGTCAATAATTTATCAGATAACTAGTCCCCCATATCGTTCTGTCACTACACCCCCCTCGTACATCAAAAAGACAACCTTTCCGTTCCCAAACCCAATACGATAGATGAAATTAAAAATTTGGCTACGCATTCTAAGAAACGTCTCTTAGATTGCTCTCTATTTATCTCCCATGCATATCGACCTACGTCAAGGAAATTTCGTTTCAATCGAAAGGACCCCCGACCAACCTGTCCTTTGCCTATTATTAAAACAGAAAAAAAAAATCTAGAGACAGCCAATCTAAAACAGCCAACTTCATTCTTTACATATTGTCTGATTTTGTCATGTGATCAAGGCATGTCATGAAATTGAACCCTCCTTATTATTCTCCCAGCTTGAACTCAAAAAACAAGCAAGAATGTCACCCTTTGATTTTTGTTAGCTCCGTTTTTGCTTAAGTACCCTTCTCCACAATTTACCAATCACACAACTCAAGAAGCTTCATATTGAAGAGCAAAATAAATGGATTTTATAACTCTCACAATCTTACAAAAGATATTAATGGTATATAACATAGCTTTGTCTAAGTAAATCGTACGAAATAAAATTCATAGCACCGGGAACATCACTACAATTCACCGGCAAAACTACTAAAATACTACAAATTCATTTTTTTGCTATACCAATGAGTAAACATTTAAAGCTACTCAATTTAAGTTTGACGACAGGTTTGAAATCGTGACAGAGAAATCATGACTGATATTCTTAATCATAGAAATAAAATGTTCAATATTCACCCTCATTCCAATTTCGATCGCAATCGTTCAAATTCGTGGGAATTATGTGGTACCGGTACTGGCTTTAGCTTTGTCTATCAGTTGCTTCAATACGCACTGAAGTAACTCATCTTCACGTTTCCTCGCAAAATTCTTCACATCTTTAAAGCATTGGGGACTTATCAGCTCGAGCCGTTCCTCTCTCAACCGCTTCTCCTTCTCAACTGCATCTATAATTTCTTTCAGTACCTTGATCCGCTCCGTGCGTTCCGCCAGTGTCATTGACGATGGGTTCATACGAGCTTCAGTAGCTTCCTTCGCCAGGGCTACCTTTTCAATATGTTCCACCGGTACGTCTTTCTTGACAATATGTTCCACCGGTACGTCTTTCTTTACAATATGTTCCATCTGCGCGGCTGCCGCCATAACAGCCGCCATCTTATCCATCACTCTAGCGTCTTGGCTGCCAGAGAGAACTCCTAAATTGACAAATTTTATTCCTCCTGTTGAAAACGAATCAATCTTATTTCCATCCTTATTTTCTTCTGTCTGATCCGAACGTGTATATGGTGGCATTTCCTTAGGCTTTTCTGTGTGAGCAGTTGCTCGTCTGATCGGTTGTGAACAATTATCAGGAGCCCCTTTCTTATCAAGCTTGGCTGGTATCCTGGGAATGTCATTGACCTTCTTAGATACAGATACAGTATAAGGCTTACACGGAACTTCAGAGGGAGCGGAAACTGTAACCGTCTTGATCGTACCAAATGCTGAGACAGGGGGAACGTATAGTTCCTGTGCAGATTTTTTTCCATTAAATAGAGCCAAACCTTTCCCCTTCTCTTCTTTTTTGTTTGTTTTGTCTACTTCATCTCTCCCATTTGACCTGTCTTTGGTATTCGAACTTATGTTCTTCCCGTTCTTGACATTCCGCGCCATACTGATAGTATCAACTTCAAGTGGAGTACTCTTCATTCGAGAAGCCGATTCAATTCGTGGGACCTCTACAGGTTCCCTCCGCGTTACCAGCGATAAATTCAGGCTCGTTACTTCCAGCAATTGCCTTTGGTCGTGTCTCATTTCTCGGCCAGCGGAGACAGAGTTACAATTTTTCTAAGGTAGACATAAATTGTTGTAAGTTTAAAATTGAAAACTATAAAAAATCTTTTTGACTTACTATAATTTGAATTTCGAGTGGCCAAAATTTTCTTCCATGTAGTTCAGAACACTCAAGAAGAGTAGTCCAACCTGGATCTTTAGGGACTACACTGTAACCGCCACTTAAAATCAAATCCTTGATGGAGTGGGTTATCGGATAGACATTGCAGGTCCAGTATCGAATGATGCAACCCTTGCAACCAAAAAAATAAATTCAAAGAGAATCCATGTTTCCGCATAAAATCAAGTAACTATAATGCCTGAAAATATTTCTCACTTTATATTGCATATCAAATTTCACATGATATTTGACGGCAACTTCAGGGTCTTTACTTAAAACCAAACAAAATACCATGTACTTTGTTTTTGTCTCTCGTTTCACTATTATAAACTTCTCCTGGAAGCATTCACACATTGCAATGACCTCGGCAAAATCTTGAGAACAAAAAGTGAAATTCATTCAACAATACTTGGAATATTTAATTTATATAGAGAAAATTGAAAGATTTTAGTGCGACAATTATGTCTCCATATTATCGACCGAACTAACCTGCAATAATCTCAACTGGTGGGTATTCCATATTGAACTGAAAAACACATTCAGCAAAGTGCAATACATGGTGTTCTGATTCCAAGTGTTTGAAGTAGTCATTGACGTGCATCAGCTTTCCACATGTAGACCAATAACATTCAATTGAGCATGCACTGAAACATAAATGTCATTTCAGTACCAGAAATTTAAGCGTTTACTCTCCGACTATTGTCTTAGTGGATAGACCGAATCAACTGACTCGATAAGATCAATCGATATTATAATACAAATTTTGAATATTAAATCATCTCACCCAAAAGGACATGAATCAGTGTGGTTAGTCATGTGATATGCAACAACCACTTCTTTGCATCCATAGAAGGGACATAAAAACTCTGACCGAGAAAAAATTTCATTAATAAGTTCAGAGAAAGAAGGCCGTATGGGAACCCCACAAGCCAATAGAGATCCATCCCCAACGGTAGGAAGTCGCATGGGACATCCTGTCGTGCTATTACCAGCCACTGTCAAAGCTATATTCATGCAATGATTACATAGCTGATGACCATCGTCACATATCCAAGGAGTAGACGAAGGGTATCTTTTGCACCAATGACACCGCATTGTTTCTGCAAAAAACTCGTTCGCTGGCGGTTTTACGAAATTCTTCCTATCAATTTAATTTAAATTTAAAATGTTTTCCTTCTAACCCTAAAAACTAACTACATAGTACATGCTAGTGTTCAACTTACGCTAGACAGTATTCTTTCTCCTGGCTAAGTCGAGGAAGAGGTCCAGGATTTAGAGCACCGGCAACAACTACAGCACCAGTATGCGATGACTTATGACATTTCAGTTGAGGATCAGAACGTGGTACATTAATATCTTGGCTCCTCGTCCGGGCTTGATCAGGGGTACTTTCAGACTCAATTTCTGGATCGACCCGAAATATCTCTGTAGTATACAAAAAAGTTCAACACTTTATTAAGTGAATGAATGTGTAAGCTGAGATATAGGTAGAATACGAACCCATGACGTTGGCAGCGACCTGAGCAGTAACTACGGCGTCTCCTCCCGAAAATGGCTGGCGGTGTCCACCCATATGGTTGCTGCTTTCGCTCCGGTCGAAAGCCAGCTTCATCTGATTGTTTCCCATCTGATAAGAGAAGGCCTTGCCTCCGGGTACTACAGCATTCAATAGCATTAGAGTTAATCCCGATTTAAAAAACTTTAATATCAAGTTACATACCAGAAACATCCCGAGCTGGCTGCCTCTGTAACCCAGGATTTTCAGCGTTATTTTGCCGACTATGTCCTCCATCCCAGTTATCGTGGCGACGGTGTTGTCGATGGTTCGGATGGTTACTTTGATTTTGACCCTGCCGAATATACCGCCTATTATTCTCTTCATTGTTTCTTCCATCCATTTCTTCTCCTTTTCTCTGGAATGAAAATATATTCAATTTACGGTGGTCGGTGATTACCAAACCGAGGGGAGTTTTGTTTTGCTTCGACTTGCGTTTTCCCTCTAGACATTGAAATGAGACAATTGATTAACTATTGGGTTGAATGAGCTTACCTCTGGAATCTGCTGTAAATTCTCTGGTTAGCTGAATTTAATTTATGAAAATAATATTCAATTCAGAGTATTAAATTGTGAATGAAAATGGCGACGAGAGTGAGGACTGTCTGAATCAAATGCGGCACTCAAATTGAAAGTAAAAATCATATAAACAGAGAGACGGAAAAGGAGGTGATGAGAAGTGAGCATGCGCACGTCACATTTCCTTTTCATGAAATAAAAAAAAAATTTAAGTTTTATTCTGAAGGTCACAGGTCGAATGTTGGTACATTAAACTATTAGAACAAATAAAATAGCATGTAGCTTGAGATGATGGAAAAGGAACCGTGCTCTTAAAACATCCCACTTGGTATAGAAGACCTGCTTGACCTGGACTTGATTTACATACATGAGGTGAAATTCGACGGGGTCAAGCAAAAACAGCACAATTCCAGTGTTTCCAGGTATTTCTGTATCCACATTCAACAATCACTACCACCTTCATCAATTATTGTGACCCTTCCCGTTGGCAGTTACTTCCATTAGTGCCGCTCTACGCTCTATAGTATATATTTTTTTGAGTTTATGAATTACAATTTTTTATCAGTTCACAGTTCACAAAGTTCGGGATTTCTAAAAATCGTAAGAAACTTGAAAAGGCGATCCATTCCCGTGGGCCTCCTCTTATTTGTATGTTAAATGTATGTATCAGATGTATATCTATGAAGATTCTTCATTGAAGAACTCCATTGGCATTGACTGACTCGTAAGATTCGGGAAGGAAGCATGCTGGCCATGTCTGCTGGTAAGGATAAAATTTGACTTTGAATATGTTGCTGATTAAAAAATATGATATAAATGCATATTTGATATTATTCTGTAAAGCTTGGGGCTTGGGTTTTGAGAGTTTTGACATTGATGAATCACTCCAATCCGCAATCTCCACTCCATGTCCTCATTGCATATGGATTTTTGAATGAAATACCATTAAAGTACTGGATGTTGACAATATGTCATCTATCCATTCAAAGGGAACCTCTGGAGGTACATAAAATATTGTCACTTCTTAAGGTAATCCCCAAAGCTAGACATTGGAATCTATGGCCTTTTAGAATTGGACAAATGTTCACATCTTAGATCTTAATATTAGGGACACAGATTTACATATTATAACATTTATTAATCCCTCCTTCTTTCCTTCCGTAAGAACTTTGCCTCCACACTGGCTCCATGGATGGCAAACTCAAGAGAAACGCTTGAGACGCTTGGAGAGAATTCTCGGCTCATAACCACAGCTAAGGAAGGAAACAGATTTCATCTCTGTGGTTCTTAACCGCCTGCCCAGCCTTGGACCCTATTTACACTAAATTACACGGTAACAGGACTAAGGTGTTTCATTCTGCCCGGCTACCTTACCGAATAACCAACAAGAGGAATGGAGATTCAGAGGACTTATAAGGGTGGGTAATAGAACGCGAAATCAGAGGTTTGGTTCCAAGAAAATTGTAAGAGGACAGAGTATGCGAAGAGCCCTTTTTATAGTCATAAGAAAATGATTGATCTATAAGACCAGATACGCATCTCATCCCTTCAACTTGGGAAGAGACTACCTTGAAAGTCTTGAAAGGCCTTTTCTAAGCCTTCCTGTAAATATTCTCAGAGACTATAGTGTAGTTGCTGGCATAACGGTGTGTAAATTCTTGAGGTCCCCTTGGTGCTTGGTGTGGTTTCATAAATAGGTTGGAATAAATTCTCTCCTTCCGCTTCATCAACAAAGGGGGTAAAAAGGTAAAGTAATTCCCCAGGGGGTGTGTATCTTTCCGAAATAATGGAGCCGCAGTAATTCATGTTTATTTATGCACAAACAACTACGAAGCTAGGGAAATAAAATCTCCCTGTGCTGTCATATTTAAGGATTATGCAGAATAAGCAGAAGGAAATAAAGTACTCAGCCTAGCTAATAGAGCGGCATTAGTAGATCGTTGAATACAACTTTCTCGGGGGACTACACGTAAACCATGAGTTATAACCATGTCATCCAAAGTGGAACTAATAAACGCTGAGCCTATGTAACTTTTGTCGCTTTTCTCTGTAAGTTATCCCTACGGAGGATGCATTGGCGCAGAGAACCACTTAACAACTATAAACTACAACTAATTTTTTTTAGGCATGAACGGTTCAACCAGGATAACAGGAAGTTGTGATCACAGAAAGATCTCTCTATCCTTTTAGACTTTTAGTCGAATTAGATTTTACCGGTGGATGAGGTTCACTTTGAACTTTGAAAGGACTCGATGTGGAGGATTTAATATGTGATGATTGGAGGTGTTCATGTTTTGTCTCGTATCGTAGATTATGAATGGTCCAATATGAATCTGTGATTTTGTGGGTTTATTGCAATCACAAAGGAACACAAGGATTTAACTTTTCTCTTTGAACTGGCTGTTTGTTAGCCAATACATAATGGGCCAGAATTATTTCGAAAGTATTCGTCCATTTTGTTTGCGTAGTGTCTACTTTTCTCTACTGTCCTCAAGTCCTCATGCCATTTCCGTTGCTATAGCTGTGGTTTTTCCTTTCTGCTCTTCAGCTTTCAATCCAACCCTGTCTTCCATTCTGGCTATATTTGGGTGGCTATATTTACCTTGGGCTACCTCATTTGAGACTCAAAAGTGATCTGACAGAAATTTCAGACTGTCACAACACTTTTATTTTGATCCATGTGAAGGCTGTGTCCTAGCAAATTAAAACCATGTCTGCGGTATGATCCATCCATATGATTCTCCTTAGTAAATGCATAGTATTAAATGTTTGTTGTTCAGGAAAAATAATTAATTCCGTAGAATTTCTTCAATTTCAATAATCTGAATAAGTTAAGGATCCAAGATGTTTAATTACTTTCTTGAGAAGTGAGAAGTGTTGACAGGACATTACCAGCAGACCCTCCGCATTTTCATGTTTAATTAAAACTTGTATTTAGTATATAATTCTATGGTTAAAACTTTTTGACTCAAGAGCTTTCAGAGTGGAAAAGTATTTCTAAGATTCTAATTCTTCATCTCAAATTAATTTAACTAGAATGGATTTAGAATGGAAATATTAATATTGTCTGAACAATAATTCAATCCCCAGACGAGACGTGTGTCACAAATCTTTTCGACTATTGAGCCGGGGAACATAATGACCGGGAGGTCTAGGTTTCTATCGGCCATGTCATTACTGGAGTGTAGATTTGAATAGATGTTGATGTTAATGGAGGAAGGAGATTTTTTTCTCAATCCGAGAATGAGAAGTGATGGTCGTGATGGTGGCATAGAATAGCTTCTTTGTCATGTTTACACAGTGATATCAAGTGTAGCCATGTCATCCGCTTCAAACTAAACTTTTCCCTCAGGAAATTTCACTGTGGACACATTTTACGAAAAAAAGAGATCCCGGCGGCACTTCCGTCCATCTATTCTCATTGTGATCTCAGGGTTACAACACCCCTAAATGCTATCCCTACAAAGAAAAGATGGTCCACACACATTTTATGTGGTGAACAAGGAAGGAAGACGTAATGTGGCCTTCAAAGTTCTGTCACATTATCCAGACAGTTATCCAGACCGTTCGTGCCCATCTATTATTTGACCAATTTGACGGAGGTGTGCCCAGATATGTAGACTCTTTCTGTAGCCGATTCAGAGTTTGTAATGAAGAAGCGATGAAGTCGGTGTGGTGGGACTCCTGGGTGATAATGCACCCTGGGCTTCTTCACATCTTCTCAGTTCTATATGAAATTTGTATTCCTTGTATGAAGTTGTGTGTGTATGTGTAGGTTTTTGGCAAGTTGTGCAAGGAAGTGTGACAAGTTTTGGGAGCCGAGTATAATGTATGAAATGATGCCCTCATTTCTCCATCTACGACTCTAAATACACAATGGATGGAAAGATTTGTCCTTTCACATGTCCCTGCATACCCACCACGGATCGGTGAGATTTGGAAATGTTTACAGCTCTCGAGTATTTCAAAATAGTGGGAAAGGGTTTGAGGTTTGGCATTTGGAAGGGAGGCTCCACTCTCAACTTCCGCTCCTCACATCATCTTTAGAAATTCGAGGAACATCTCCTTTCGCCACAAGTCACTTGACCGAGTCCTATACTTGCAAGTCACAGTTGGATTCCCTTTTAAAATGGATCAAGGTAGAACATTTTGGACTGGAATCGGTTTTCTGGAAGCCCTTTTAAAGTTTTAATAAAATTAAACAGCTTTCTCCACATCGCTCCTAAGGCCGCCTAAGGGGTGAATAGAGTTTTCTAATGGATTCATTTGTTCATGAGAAATTCTCTATGAACTCGTTCCGAATCACCCGAATGTTCTACTGGACAAAATCCAATTCATCCTCAACAACTCACCCATAGTTTTTTTTCTAACTTCTAGTGAGCACTTTCCCTGTCAAATTAGGTGCAAAGCTCATTATCGATTCTGTCAAATTGAATGCCTTTCCTAGTCTATTTAAAGGTTTGCCTTTTATGTTAATTAGAGGATAATACGTGTTCCCTTATTTCGAATGAAAGGACCGTATGAATAAGGGCGTCTGGGGATTTGCATTTATCCAGATTTGGAGTGCCAACTATACTGTCCACATTCATCACTTTCTCTTCAATCCACCTCTTCTTCTATAATAACAAAGAATGGGAGGAATTTAGTGGATAATGTCCCTCTCCATCTTCCAGGTTCAAATCTTGTCTAAGCAGCTGCAGGAAGGCTCCCTTTATCTTTAAGAAGCAGAGTCTGCCATGGAACTGGAGTTTTAGTTTTAGGTCTAAGGCCATATGCACTAAATTTGGGGAAGTTAATCCAACTCCATCCCGCTCAACTTCCGAGTAACGAGTAATCATGTTAACTGAGAGAAAGACAATTAGGGGGATGATATAATCCCTGAGGAGCGGATGAAAAGCTTCTTGGATATTTTGCAATTCGTTCAAGATTTGTGGTGGGTATGCGTAGAATTATAAATGAAGGAAGCTAGCAGTGCGTGTCAAATATCATGTCACAAATGACTACATATCGTATGCATTAGGGGACACTTTAATCAGCCTATTTCTTCCAGATGATAAAATCATAAAATCACATCAGTGCTCTCCACTTAGGAAGGTAAAATACTGGGAACATCCTTTCGAAATACATGCAATAAAAATATATTATGTAGAGAGACCTACCACATCCCACCTTTTTTCAGAGGAAGAGAGCGGAACTGACCAATGCTAAGAATCATGCTAAGACCATTTTGAATGCTAAGACTTATCTTAGCATTCAAATGGTCTTAGCATGGGTCTTAGCATTCAAAATGGTCTTAGCATTGGTCTTAGCATTGGATCGTGTTGAGTTTGTATTGTGTTGAGTTCGTCTTGTGTTGA
>JAQFYM010000774.1:0-49933 GCA_034694785.1 Agrenia bidenticulata | reverse complement strand
TAAGCCTAACGACTAAAGAGATTATCGATGTGGGACTTAAGGCTGAATTGATCGCATTATGTTTTGTGCCTTCTATCGAAATAGAATATCATCTAAAATTCTACGGTAGTCTGAGATCATGTCAGCATGAATTTTTAGGACGCATTGCACATACCACCGAAGAGTAAGAGAGATAAAAAAGTCCGTAGTGGATAGTTCTGCAGTAATAGGGATCGGTCACTCTAACCTCCAGGATAGAACAAAGTAGCGTGGTTTATTACATTATTGGAAAACTTTATGTCCTCCTCGATTAAACTGGGACAAATTGAACCGATGTTCATCTGACAGATTTATGACTAACCAGTAGTAGCCACAAACCCAAGTTTTCGGATTGCTAACTCACCATTCTCATGAAGTGACGTCGTTTCTTGCTTAACATTGAGCGTTCTGGCACCATCCGTACAGAATCAAGGCTTCATATCTCACACAACTTTACACTGACTCCTCTTCTATCAAATTATCTGTGACACAAAGATATTTTATCATCCTCCCCGTTCCTATATTTGTGTACTTACAAGCCAAGAACAAACACAGCCCTGTTCTGAGAGGAATTTGCAATGAATCCTTAATTGCAGACTTAATCCAGAGTGAAGGCGTTATGCTCGTACCTCCAAAAGTTTAAACTTAATATAATCCACTAAGTTTATTCCTTTAAAAAAAATTAGAGAGGACGGGGAGAGTAAGTATGGAGCATAGTTAGAGTGTTAGTTCCACTCATTGGTTAAAGCCCGGGTTGAGGTATATACTCAAGGGTTTTCATCGATCTTGCACAGTTTTCTCCAAGATTCCGAACCAGTTACACCGCCTAGCCGGGATAGCTCCGCTCTGGCTTAACTTTTGTGGTTAGAATCTACACATGCCAAAATCCTTCACTCAAGATGAGCTTGTTCCACGTTGTTCAGTTGTAGTGTTTTGGTTTGTCAAGTGTCATCTCATAGTGACAGTACCACTCCGACTCTCTGTCTCGGCAACTCCAGACCTCTGAAACTCTTAAGTGCTCCTTTACTTTTTTCCAAGCCTTGGGGGACATTTAAATGGATAATTCAGCATCGTTTTTCTCTCCCACTCGTACAATAGGAACAACACGTCAATAAATTTATTTGTAGCGTAGTCAAAGGTTATTATTTTTCTGGGGTGGAGAAGAGACTGTGTCAAATCTTTATTGACGGCTAGAATCTGAAATTTTATATCCATGGATTGTTTTTGATTGAAGAGAGACGGGGAGAGCAGGTTCATTATCAGTGATTAGTTGGGACGGAGATTAGGAAGGGAATTAGAGACATAGTTAGGCTTATACTTATAATAACACGAGTCTGTTAGTTTATAAAAGTAGGTAGCCGGGGATATAGACGGAAATCAATATAAATCAACAGTGAGATAATGATGAGGGAAAAACTTTTACTTTTTTGTGCTCTGCTAGCCAATTGGGGTAAGTCATTCATTCAATAATGCTTTCTTGATTTGTGTGTTTTCCTGCTTCCCCCATTTCCTGCTCTCAAATACTGTACGTATCCTTCTTAGTTTCCCTGCGAGCTTTCCCTAAGATCTTGAGGAGTTGATAAGCAGATCTAGAACTCTGGAATCTGTAAATCTTGAGATTGTTTAGGATGTTCCTTGTTTCAAGTTGCTTCCTTTAGCCAGGTTTTGCTTTTAGCCAACGGAAATGGGTTGAGAGAGTCTTAGAGAAAAAGTGTAGCCTGTAAATGAAGCCAAAACGCACTCACGTTATTACAATACGAACGTCATCCCTTGTAAGTACATTCAATGCCTTGAGCGTATCCAAAAGAGTTGGCTTTCTTTGGAAACAAAAACAAAACTTTGTTTCCTAGTCTCAGTTAATAAGGAGGAAAAGTTTCCCTTTTATACCCGACGAAATAAATAATTTAGATCATCTTTAAACTTAACTTGTATTGTATGAGTTCATTATCTTCGTTTAAAAGTGAAAAGTACTTTGCCCCCTTTAGTCCCTATTTTAAAATTTGTTTGGAAACATCTAATGGATGCCAGTTTGTCTTTGGGCTTTCTCACATCCGCCGAGATAAATGGTAACACACTAGCACCATAGGTTAAAGAGAATTGGTGATAAAGTTCTCAAAAAAATTATAATTTAAAAAATAAAGAGGAAAGAGATTATATTTATTTCCAACATGTTTCGTTCAAAGTTCCTGGAAAGAAAAAATTAAGACACAATTATAGAAAGTTGACAGTCACGATAAAATAAGATATCAATCTACCTCTCAAGTTTTACTCGGTATTTTTTTTCCAAGGGATTAAAATAAGAGTTGATTTAAAGTTGATGTTTTTTTTGGGAAAAAATAATTGGGAAGGATCCTCCGTCTAGTACAAATTGTAAAAGACCCAAAGAGTGAATGCCAAGAATGAGTGAGTGAGTGAATATTTCTATAAATTCCTGACTGTTCTCTGACATTTCATTCCAGAGATGGAGAATTTATGAGAAAGTTTCCTTAAGGACTTTCCCTTCACGAATCCTCCTTCGTCTGTCTGATCTAAATGCCTCTTGGACTCTTAGAAACGGATCGAGTGGAGAAGACTGAGCCTTTGCCATTGCATTCAATTTTGCCATTGCCAATCCAATTTATAAATTCTAGTTTCTCACTCCACTCCGCCGTTCCTTATGCGGGTTATGTATGTGCACAATCAGAATCAGATGCGAAGAGAGGGGTGGAGTTCCTTAGGCCTTTTCAGCTGTCTAAACTTTGTGAAAATATCATCAATGACGAAATTAATTTTCCGTGCTTAAATTAGACTCATTGGAAAGCTTGGGAGGAGAGAGAAAGTTGAGAAGACTGAAAGATCCCAACGGAGGGTGTAGAAGCACGCGTCTTCCTATTCTCTAAGTCTTGGGGACTCGAGGCTTTAATTCTGAGTGATTGTTATAGAATGGAGAGAGTCTTGTACACGTTCTGGCTTTCTCAAGAGACTGAAAATATGTGTGTATGTATAGCTTGTAAATATGGAGGAGTATCAACTAGAATCGAGAATCGCTAAGTTTTCAAGATTCAAATTTCAACAAATGAACTCTCTCTAGTATCTACGGGGGAGAGATGCAGAAGCTAAAGACCTCGTTATCTCCGTTTTTATTACTGAGGAATAGTCGAAACTTTTCATTTAAGCTCGGGTTGGAAAGTTATCATAAGTGAAAGTGTGAAAGTTCAATTGAGGAGGTAAATGGAGGCAAATGTAAAATATTTACTACACCACTTTGCATACATCTAGCACAAGATACAAGACTTGTTTATGGCTTATGTTATGACTTCATTTGCACGGTTTCCAAGCACCAACTATATTTACAGCTCATGGCATGTGGAAGGCTACAATCTTAGAGTCGAGAAAGCTGATGTGGCTGGTGGTGGTGTTGATGTTGCAGCCGTTTTCTTTTATAAAATTTTTAGCCTTCATTCAACTTCATTGTATATGAGATTCTTACAAAGGCTAGACTACAAGATGTAAGAGATCTGAGGGCTTTCTAGACATGAGCTGTTTTAGCTAACGGGTACTAAAGCAGCTTTTTCCACAGTCGTAAAATTTTATATTGGTTTGTCTCTTTGATGAAAAATGAGATTGAAAGCTCAGCCATCAAAATTGACTTCGAAATCTATATAGCATTTAACAAGTAGAGTGCTTTCACTGCGGTTTTAATCTATAAGTACTTGAATGAAACCTTCTAAAGGAAACGAAACCTGGATTGTTTTTTTCTTCAATGAGTTTAACTGCTCCAAGAATTTGGAATTTACTTCTAATTACAATTTCGACACCGCAACAATAAACTTGTCATAGTCACTTTCCGTCCCAATCTGAGAAGCTAATACCAAGTTTCCCGAGGGGGTACTTTAGAAAACAAAGCCAATGCTCAGGGATTAGAACTGAGGTGAAAGGAGTTATTGCCATTTCGTTGGTACTTCCTCATCAAAAGAAGAAGCTCTCTTGTAATTGTTCTTAGTACAGGCTAGGCTTTGGTCTCAGTTTCAGCCTGATATCCTACGTTAGCTTTGCAGGCTTTGCTTGAACAGCCTCCTTTATTATGAGGTGGAGTGATGATGTCCCTTATTGGTTTTCCGCAGCTTTGGTGATAGGATTAAAGTTGGACGTGCAGTCGCAAAGTCTCAATTGCACAATACACAATATGGATTGTATATAGTCTATCTAAGATATCAGATAGTCAAACTAGGATTTTTATGTCGTTTAGATAGATTATCTGAGCAAGCAAATACCTAAGGATCGTTGTTTTAATTAACTATTTATTTATTTTTCAAATTACTAATCAAATCAAATTAATTAATTTCCAATATGTTAACTATTACGTGATGTAGCTCGCAAAACTCTGCGATTTCCACTTCATCAGATACAGATGGTATTATTCACACGTATACAAAAATAACTTAGATTATTAAATAGACCTAGTCAATCGCAAGCCCGAAACGGGCTTTAATTTCCTAATACTAATTTCCTAAGGAAACGCTTCATATCAAACGTGGTAACACTAACAACGATCCCAGCGTTTTGTCCCAGTGAAGCTGAAGAAAGCTAATAGGGATTACACTTCTTCAATTCCACTGGGTCCTTCATATTTAATTCTGCCTTCAAGTTCTGCCATCTTGCAATGTCCCGTCATCTACATTACTGCCACCCCCACTGGCCCCACTAACCTTTTACAGCTCAGCTCTAGTGTACACCTCTTTCTAAATCGAAATGGTTTTGAATTCAAGGGGACAATGACAAGGGGGATTCATGGTAAAGAAATAGGAGCGCAATCAGTTTCTGGTAATCGCTCTGAGAGATGCTATATTGACTTTTAAAATCTACGTCTGGGCTCTTAAACCATAACACCAGCTCATGGCTTTCAAAGCATTTTCCGACTTGCTGTACAAGCCGCTTTTAGTTGATGTTACAGTGAAGAAGGGTTATAAACGCAGTCATTTATGGTTTTTCTTATTGGTTTTCCGCAGCTTTGGTGATAGGATTGAAGCTGGACGTAGTTTCAATTCCCCAATATGGAATGAACGGGGGTTCAGTGAAATTAGGATGTGAGTTTGACCTTGAGAGGGATACCCTCCTGGTGGTTAAGTGGTACAAGCAAGGTCATGAATTTTTTCGCTATTCCATGAATACTCCTCCTATTCTGATTTTCCCTATTGATGGAGTCCATCTTGACGTAAGTTGTGTTCCATGCGAGGTCCTAAAACGAATATTATGTGCATGTGTGAATTGATCCCAGAGTTTGAATACTTGAAAGTACCACTAATTAAAACCATGATATTTTAAACACAGATAATGCAGTCCAACATAAATCAAGTGGTTCTGAAGAATATCACCTTAAGCACTAGCGGAACTTATAAGGTAGTTTTTTCTTAATTTAAAAGTTCAGATTTTACCCTCAGTAAGATAAAATTTGAAGATATATTTAATCTTATAATAGTGTGAGGTGTCTGCTGACCGTCCATCATTTAGGACTCTGTCTCAGCAGGGTGATCTGATTGTTATTGGTACGGTACCCTGTAAAAAGTCCAAGCATGAGATTAACTTCAAAGTGATTAAATACTGGAGGTCTAACTCTGTGTAACTATTGTGCAGCTCCTCCAAAAACTCTACCGCACATGGAGTGCTTCCCAACATCAATAAATGTAGGTGATACCATAAATTGTAACTGCACTTCTTACTCCAGTAAACCCGCTGCCTCCCTCATGTTCTACTTGAATGAGGATAAGGTAATAAATAAGAAAGAACAACAACCGTGGCGTAATAGCAATTTCATAATAATTCTATCGACATAAATCCTCTTCTTTAAGGCTAACTTTGGAGACATGATAGAATACCTCCCACTAGCAGAGTCGTACGGGTTGGAGACCTCAGTCCTCGGACTTGGTTTTCAAGCAGAGCCGAGGCACTTCACGAATGGGATCTTGGAGATTAAATGTACAGCAACGATTGGAAATGGATATTGGTGTGCTTAAAATTAATTTTTTAACTCTTTTATAAATTTAGTATCTTAAAGAATTAAAGCTTAAAATTTTACTCATTAAAATCAGGTTAATCATTAAAAGTACCTTTTGTATTAGTGTTTTTTAATTAATTTAGGGTAACGAATATAACTCTAACTGAAGCCAGTATTAATGTGAATGCCCAGCCGTCCATTCCTGGGCACAATCGATTGTTATCAGGTAATAATTTCTCGGACTCTTTTCTCTCTTTCTTCAATCTATACCCCAACAAGCCAACAATCCGATCTTTTCCCGTTGATGATGCAGCCAAATGAAAAAAACTATTTATAGAGAAAGTGTAGTCATCTCAGTTATTTGAAAATTGAGCTAAGATTTGCCTGTAGGATTTTGACATTGATATACCCACAGAGGAATTGGATCCTTTGTCTGGATTCAATAATCCTTTGGAAGCTGGAAATCTCCAAGCTTTCCCACAAGATGAGTATTTAGGAATAACTTTCTGCTCTGTTTTGGTTTATTTCAGGTGGCCCTTCACAGTCTGGAGGATTACTGATCCCCTTGACGCTTTTGGGGTTGGAAGCATTGAGGCGAAATCTTGTTGAGTTCCTTCTTTGAATCTGATAAAACGAGACAAATCTTCTTATATCATTATACAAGTGAATATTAGACTAATAACTTTTAGGAGTTTCGTTACAGTTAGCAAAAGTATTACTGCATAAATGTTTCCTTCTTGTACTTGTTAAGTTCATAAGTTCGTTCAATTTATCAGATTTTTACTTCCTGTAAACCTTTGAATAATATTAATAATACCCCAGTTGATTCTATGGTCTCGAGGATACATGGGTTTCCCTCTTATCACTGTCACTATTTAAGACCTCGTACCTCCTACCTTGTGCAACTTTCAAAAGCAGAACGTGACTTCGAGTTTCAATAAAGCATTTATTTATAATAAAATCTTATCGGAGTAAAGTAGAGTTCCTTTGTTTTTAAGAATGAATAGAAAGCTTCCGAAAACCCAGCCACTTGGCTTGCTAAGCACCCTCGAGGGTCTTTACCTTGTTACGGAAACACGAGAAGGGCAGAGTTTGTACACAATGCCAAGGAATTTCCATCTTTGGAGAAACCAGAGCGAAAACGGAAACAAATTGACGGAATCCACAACGGTCGCACTATCTCAATACATAAATGATGAGGGACCTTTGCATTTTTTAAGAACTTGGAAACAAAATGGTTTGCTCGTGTCTGGCTCAAAAAAAATCCCCACCCTGTCTTGCTCAAGACTCAAAATCTGCAAGAAAACTGCAAAAAGACAGGGGGATAAGTTTCTTTCATATCCTTGAAGGAGGAAAATGATAGGATTCCTTACAGACATTTCCTGAAAGACCCATTCTGAAATAAGACATGTTCTCTCATAGCTCTAACTTGAGAGGAAGGGAGGTAGAGGACACAGTGGCTCACTAGTGTTGTTCCTCCTGAGTGAAACTTACACACATTTATATAAAGAAGATACTCAGCTCAAGGATCCGCTTACATTTATTTACATACAATGCCAACACTGTTAGACTCACTGAGACAGTTTCCTCTATATTCAAACGGAAGAGAGGAAACCGACCAAGACTGACTGAGCTTCTTCTTCACCAAAGGGGCTTGACGTTGAACCAAGGCTCTTAAGTACAAACGAGTCTGAGAAAGTAGAAGGGAAATTTAGACACATACTTCCAGTCTTGTAGTACACCCAATATGAGTAATAAGTACTGGCCCCTACCACTATCTTTACCGCTCAACTGCCCTTATGTATACAATATTGCATTTCTTTGCAGAAGACGGGTGATGGTGGTGGTGAAGATCTGTTCGACTTCCTTGAGGAAGGAAGGGATCTCCTTGGTTTGGCTTGGAAAGAAGAAGCTGAAATCCCCAACGCTCCCTTTGCAATTTTCATACGGTTGCTGAGGGAGTTGTTAAATATTCTGTGTTGGCTCTTGCTGCTGCTCTTTTTTAACCCTTTGGTTTCTTAAGCTATGGAAAAGACTCTGACTTTCTCTTTGCTTTCTCCTCATCTCAATTTGTGTTTCAACGCTAGTTTGCATCATGTATCCACCACCACTCTTAGATCCCTTGGAGTACCAGTGTACAAGTATCTTCGGGACTCGGATCATATGGTGGTGGTTCATGGTCTGTCTAGCTCCTTATCCAATGCAGTCTTTGAGCATTCAAGAATTCAAACCCTGATCCCTTGAGTACGGGATCCCACTTATTATTATAACAAATAACCAAATATTATTATTCTCCATGTCCTATCCATATCTGGGAGTAGGAGTAAGGAAAGACGAAATAAGAAAGTCATACATTTATTAAATGAATTTCATATGCAGACCCACTACCCAACCAGAACGAGACCAACCCCTTTTATTTTTGATGCTAGAGAATCGGAATAAATTTGCAAAGTTTTTTTTAAAAAATTCATAAGGAAATGAGTCATATGTATGTATAATGGGCATAAACCTTTAGAATACCAACTAGGATCCTACAATCCATTTCAAATACAGACACACACAAGGATTGTTTTTAAACTTATTGAGATTCCTCCTCTCTAAGCTCATGATAAAGGCTAGTTCCATTTTCAAATGGGACATTATCACAGCTCCCACAAGGGCAGACGGAAGGACCTATTGAGTATACAAGTAGAGCATCCAGTTCACAAATTACTTACTGAATTCGATCCATATAATGGTTCATATACTTAGTTTCTGGCTTGGAAACGGTCCAAATGGTCTCCTACTCTTTTTGTCTCCCTCTTTCTCGGAAAGTTATATTTTCGAGGGAGGAAAACCCAGTGAGTGAAAGTAAGCTGTTGTCAACTCGTTTACCTCCATCAACCACCACGAGCATCTTTTTCCATAACCAACCAGAAACCAGCCGAGCCACCTAGTCTCATAGATAAAGCGAGGAGTGTAATGTGCGATATGTGTAAGTAAGTCTACTTTTGATCTATATTCCTCAGAAATCTTAAATCGAGAGAGCCTTGGAAGTGCTTTTACCTTCTAAGCGCTCTACTAGAATGTGCAATAATAGTGTGCATGTATGCCTAATGGGAATCTACTTGTGGAAAGGAGGTTCATAGAAAAAAATATAACCACTTCTCTAGACCTTGGATTTCGTATACAGATGACAAGGACAGTGGAGAAAAACTAGGTTGGAGTGAGTTAGATGAAGATGAGGGTTTTATAATATATGAAAAGGACTTTAAACGAGAGAAAAGGATGAGAAAATGGCTTAAGCCTTACTACGTCTTATTGGATTTGCATGGGGAAGTCTGAGCAACAAATCTGAATAATGTCTCTGAGAGCAAACGAACCGATAGATCGGTCCATGGAAATCTGTGTTTGAAGGAAATTGGGAGATTATTGAGTTCCACCGCTCCCTGTCCTTTACCAAAATGTCCTTCTACAAACCTATATGTTAAAGGAAGAAAAAGAAACTTATTTTATGGCTAGATTCAGTCTAATGCACTTCCACCCTTATAAGAGAAATACTCTTTTAGGCTACCGAGTAGTTACAGATGAGATACATTAGCCTATACTTTTGAACTTTCACTCCCACATCGTCATCCTCGATGCATCTTTATTTACCCTAGGGTTCATCGAATCAATGCCATCTTTAATCTTCGTTGTAGATTTTATGCTAATGGTTATTGATGCCCTTGTTGAATCTCCAGGTATGCATGTATTTGTGAAAGGGTGGCCAGGAATTACAAATTTAATCTTTAGATTTCCTGCTTCTTCTGTTATGGGGGGCTATGATGTGATGGCAGAACGGAATGAGCTGCAACAATCGCCAAACTGCGATAAAGCTAAGAATCCAAGGGTTGGGAAAGCCCTTTCCAATTATTTTAAGAGATTTGAGATTAGTAGAAGCGTATGAAAGGGCCCTATTATATTTAGTTCAAGTATTCATAGACTTCTTCTCCAAAGAAGGGAGAATATACAAGAGAATAAATGGATTCTGAAGGCAGAGGCTGAGAGAGAGAGAGAAGGGAAATTAAAGCGAGTGTGAACTGACATGACATGACCAAGCGAGTCCAAAATTCCCTGACATTACACGCAACGTGAACTCACGATGAAGCTTGAAGCTCGTCTTGTCCCAAAATGAAAGCTTGAGCCAAGTCACTCACCCACATATAAGTCTGCTTTCCACTAAACCGTCGAGGAAACAGTAAGTGAAAGTAGACGTAGTGTAAATGTGTAAATCAACCGAGGAACAACCAAACAGTTACCAAAGTACAACAGGGAATCGATAAGGGTAATAATGCAGGAGATAAGAGGCTAGTCAAGTCAAGCCAGCCAAGCAAGGAAGCACGAACTCTGAACTGAAGAATTTAAGAACCCTCCCTTACCAAGTAGGACATAACATACATAACCAAACACTAAGGCCTGCTATAGCTTCTGTATTTAGCTGAAGCATACATTTATACACTGCGTTTTATGTATGCCATATATAACTATGAAATGAAACGGCTATTGTCTCAAAGTGCTCAAGCCCCGATGCTACTATCATCACATCGATCTATCCTATGCTCTTAGACCGACCACCCCTAGAATCGGGAATCAAATCAAATTTAATTAAATACCTTGTTCTTTCGGCCATAAAATGACCACTCTTCTTCTCAGAGAGACAAACTCGCTAAGTATTGCACAAGCGGAAATTAAAGTCCGATCGTTGGGGTACAATGTAGGTAAAGTTAACAAAGCTCAATATCTATTAGTCTGTCTGTCACTTTGGCTCAATCGAATATTTATAATTCAGATTGGGTGATGGTGAGAGGAAGGAGGGTATTATGAATGTCTAATTAATACCTGTTAAATGCCTATTTGTGAGGTGAACTGGGTCTATTCATACAATTTATGATTACATAGGCAGGTTAAATTAGGAGGGAATAATTCTAAGGTATAAAAGCATGCGATCGTGTAAACAGTAAACGCGATATGATTAATGTTCTGAATACGATTCCTTTAACAGCGGAATTCATGCACGGTGACTGGTGAGAGATATGGTTTGCGGGCTTGGAAAAAGTCACCCGAGTGCATTAATGTATGCTGATGACACTTTAAGTAGGCTCTTAAGTCGGTCCTTGTGACAATTTGGCTTTGAATATTAGAAATTTGGTGTTCTAATGTGTGTGTTATGCTATAAACGGCTATGTGTGTATGTAGTATCGTAATGTTTAAAATAAGATATTATGAACTCTCTTCAGAGAAAAAAGGAAGATGCAATTTGGCTTCAATTCGTCTCCATCACTCTCTGAGATTTTAGAGGAGGGCTATATCGTGTCTTTTACGAGGGTTTCGTCCGAGCACTACAGATTGAATTGGCTGACTTTGAACATTAAAGCAAATTGACCTTTCCTGAATAAGCAATAGAAGCATATCAAGGCTGATTGTGAGTCGATGCATCCAAAAGTACTGCTATTAAAGTTGTATTCACAGCCATCATGTGCAATGGGGTAGAAGAATCCTGATACGATGAGACGGAACCCCAAAGATTCAGTTCCACACTGGTTTTCATTTCTAAAAGAACTTGTTACAGTATTCCTTCGTATGAGGCGTATGTACGTCAGCAACAGTGGAAACTGGGCGGAAGTGGGTCTTCTCTGTAAAGAAAAGGACGATTTTTTGTACAATTGGGTAATTTTTTCAGGACAATCGAGTTTTAGTACCGGAATAAATATGTGAATCCCTTCTTTTTTTCTTCTTATTTTGCCGAAAGAACAGATCTTTTTCAACTTCTCTCCAGCTATGTTGACTTCCTTTGTAACCTAGAAGACTTGAAAATTTGACCTTCTCATCGACTCATTCTATCATTCATCATTCCCACATAATTTTATTACGACTACATCAGAATAAATCTAATTCCTCTGATAATGTTGCACAAAAGTATTGTTTGTAACAAATAATGAAGTCATCCTTAAATGATTTGACTCAGGTTTTTTTAAGGGATGTATCGCTAACTTTGAACACTTTGCTCTTTCACATATGTCGACTAGTTCAAGTATAATTGTAGTTTATACTTTACTAAAGTAACCAAAGGTTTTTCTGAGTGCCTCAAGAATTAATACACTGATCCACTATACCTTAACTTACATAGACAGATAGTTATTAAACCCTTCCCAACACGAGTTTTCTTCGTCGGACTGATATTATCAAGGGACAAGGGGACATTGCTGGAGGGGAAAACTGTTATTTTACACAGTTTCGGTGAAAGCAGGGATGGAGATCTATTAGATCTTGGTTGGTGTGTACATTTTCATTTGTTTTCATTAGAAGTAGCTGTCACTGCCTCGGCACTGTTTAGAATACAAAGTTGCTCAGGAGATACATAAGTTTGTTGGCCCGGGGTCATCGTAATCACAACGCAACAAATCATCATGTTTCCCTTTTCTGTAACTTCGCAACTGCAACTGCTTTCTCCGACTTACTCTCCCACAGACGGGAGCAGGAGCATTAAAGAATTGATGATTATAGCAAATTGTACTGAGAAAAAGATACATTTGACCTCTTGGGCTTTGTGATGTGAATCTTGAATTAATCATAAAATCTCGGAAAGGGATTTACCATACTGCTATCTCCTCTTGCACTCTCAATGGATCTTGAAACACGAACCGGTTTCTCGACTACACTCCCGGAGTAGCTGTCACCAATTACCCAGTTTCAATTCGGCTCACCCTCCCCCAGATGTTTGAAATGGTTACAAGAATCTCACACACATGCCCTGGAATTCGGAATACAGACTCTTTCCATGATCTGATTATTCGATGACCTCGGATATTGAAATACCCTTGCAAAATGAAAGCAGAAAATGCATCTGGTTCTAGGTACAATCAACAAGACTGTAAAGAGATTTGCCAATGTTTGCACGAAGAGGTATACACTCAAATAGGATGTATATAACTCTGAAGTTTGAGTGCTGAGTATAGACAAATACGTGCTTCGAAAGAGCCGAATGTTTTACCCACACACGGTACCCCACTTATAAGGTCGGAGCTTCCAGAACAGATTGAATTTTATAGTGGGATACAGCAGTGCCGAGTTGAACATTTTGCAGATTACAAAAGACCTTTGGTCAAAGGCTGCTGAATTTGCAAATTTGGTAAAAATTTTCCTCTGAGATAAAAAAAAATTGACCAAGTGGTGAACATTTAGTCCTTTCCTAATGCTAGTGAGAGCGGCATGGAAAATATTTGTAAACTCAACTACTGTTTGGGCAACCAATGCAAACCGCGGAGTACAGCAGATTAGTGGTCCAAACGCTACGGGAGGCTTGCACTCACAATTCAACGTAACTATTAGTTGAACACTAATTGGATCCACACGATGTGCCATGCCATGGCTTGTTCAGTTGTTTACGTTTCTATATATAGCTATACTAACACTAACTACTTTCGAATGAAGTAGAGGCAACTGAAAATCCTCAATCCGCTTGAGTCACCATTCAATAAAGTTGAGCAGGAGGGCTTGAATGTATTTGCCTGGTTCATCAGAAATTCAACATTGATAATTTCAGGAATAATTGTTCCAGCTTGCTCTGCAAAAACGTCTAAAGATTGTGCCTGTTTATTTATATCTATGGGGGAGTTCATGATCCGATTATGTACTTACTGTGTATTGTTGTTGGGTTTGTCATTAAGATTTCCTAAAGCAATTTGTGCTTTTGCAGAGGAGCAGGGGTAATTTGAATTAATAAATAGCTTTTGGACCACTTTCAACGGTAACCATAATTTCCCCGAGTTGCATGGGACACTTATATATAAGAGATGACTGTGCAGGTGAATAGTAATTTTAATTTTGAAAGCGTGTGTCACACCGGTAGACAACTGGCTTTGTTTGTCTGATAGCATCAGTTGTAGTTAGTTGGTTAATTAAATTAGGCCAGTCCGTAGGAGCTAAACATGTAAATGAAACTATGAAACAACCTCCTCCACTAAAAGGGAAAGAACCCAGCCTGGCCCAAGATGAGATGCTCCCTTAAAATCCTGAAATCTGGGCAGACAGAATGGCATCGCCGTTTCGTGTGGTGGTTAAAGTGAATCTTGTCCTTAGAAATGAGACGAGCGTTTCCTCTGCTTCTGTTGCCTATGGAAAAGGGTTATTATATATTCTGCTATGCATACTAATTTACTCCCAGTACACCTCTTTGTTCTCTTGGTGGATCTACCAAAGACCACGAGTCATTATATTGCCTAATGGGAAAGATAATGAATAAATATTACCACAATGTGGCCAACTGATTTAATAAGAAATTACCCCTGACTCCTATCAAAATTAAATTTCCAATCCCAAACTTGCCTCAATTTGTTGGACACATTGAACGGGAAAATATAGATGAGATGCTAGACAACCTTGTTTCTAGCATGAACTAACTTTGCCCTTAATTCGATATGCAGTATGCATATTCTTCTGATGCTCTGCAGTAACTCGACAAGTCACTCTAGTCAACCTCTTGTCAGCTCTTGCCTCTTGTTACAACTTATTGCTGTGGGCTGTTTTAAAACTTTTTTTTAAACTTTGGAGTGGATCCTATCTACGCAATAAATTTGTATATGAATATGGGAAATACTTGGGGTGCATTGAATTAATAAGGCCCCTTGAGACGCAACAACCACCTAACCAGGGGGAAGCCTCTATAAGGAGTTTTCCATTTTTTATGATGTACCGTATTTTTAATTCACCTCACAAAGTCAATCTGAATATGACCCACTTCCCTGAATCAAATCTCTAGCAACGAAATATAACGGACGGATGTGTGACTTAAAAACGTCAATGCAAAGGAGGATAGAAAGTTATGAAGACATATCATTCTAGGGTTCATGGCTGGTCTGTGAATATAGACTTGAACAAATCCAAGCAACCAAGCATCATAAATCTAAGTGTACAGAGGTGTTTCATAAATCCAAATGCTAAATCATTAATTACTATTCAATTTGTAATTAATATTACTAGACATATATCATCCGGTTATATAATTGACCCATCAAGCGTTATCAAGGGAAAAGATGAGAGATTTACAATTTGATATAAATTTCTCATGTATCGTAGCTAGATTTTGGGGCCTCAAGCTACTAGTTGTTACACAATGTAGGTCGGTGTACATAATATAAGTGAAGGTATTTGTAATAAAGTCTAAAATAGTTTTGGACCTATTCAAGCTGGCGGTATGAGAGAAGAGAGAGAGAGAGTGAAAGTAATTCTTAGGGCAGCCCGACCTCCTTAATCAACTTGTCACTTGTCACGTTTTACTCCAATAACACTTTATCTCCTGAGAAAATCCTCACTCACTCACCAAGTGAACCAAGCCAAGGGTCAATTCTCATTTCGAGGAACCAAGTGGATTTCAAAGACTGAGTGAGACTCTTATTTCCTGACATGTTAGCCCTCTTACCATCTATCAAACCTTTTCCTCAAGGAACAGGAAATCCACAGCACACTCCACGTCCCTTTTATTCATCACAATTTATTACTCTCTCGCTCTCTTGGTCTTCGTTCCTTAATAGAAAGGGTTACTATTATTTCTATCTTCTATTTTGTGGTACAACTCAGCATTTAATTTATTAAACTTTATTGTAATGTCCCACTCCATTTTATTGTCCTCAGGGAAGGAAGAATGACCCACACCCAAATGGATTTCCAGTCTTGTGACTTGAATTCTAAATTCCCGACCATGTTCCGTATTAACATCTTCACTTTTGACTTTCACCACGGGCTCTCATGGGACTACTGGCTTTGAGGTCTATGATACTGTGGGAGGTTATTGAGGTGGTTTTAGTCATTAGGAGTGTCTTGACGAAACACATAAGAGGGAATCCATCAATGTCTCCTCATTATTCCTTAATCCTTGTCACGATAATTAGTCATTGGGGATGAATACATTCACCAGTTTATTCAGTGGGCCTTAGGGGGTTCTTTGGAGGAAATACAGATGGAATATTATTAATTCAATGCGGCACTAATTTCTCGGTATTTGTAGCTACTTTTGTTACTCTGATATTTAAATTAGAAAGGCTTGAAGTCAAGCATACGACGGTCTGGGAAGTGTTTACTTAAGAGATGTAACATCAAACGATATACCAATAAACTGTAAACTTTGAACTGTGTAGTTTGATCAGGGTTTAGAAAATGTGACGACGTGCTTCATAATAATAAAAATTTCAAAGTATGCCAAATTTTTTACACAAACTTTTTTGAAGTGGATCTAAGAAAGCAGGCCGACTGATTCTTACTGCGATGTCTGTGACAAATCTTAAATGTATTCATAAGATGGTCCAATACAATTTTGCGCATTGATGCCAGAACAGAAGTAGCACTACTTTTTTTCATATCATGTGTATATGACTGTAATCGTAAGCCACATCTGCATCGATTATCATCAAAATGATTCAGGGTGAGCTTTGAGCTTCATCTTTTCATTCCAGTGGCAAATCTCCAATCGAATTTTGAGTTGGTATTAGTTTTTGAATTGAAACAAAAAGTTTCAAGTACATATGACAAACTCTTAGTCTACTGTTTGTTTGTAAATTAGAAATGTGTCCAAGCGCTGAGGTAAACTAATTCTGACCCTTTTAAATTCTAAATGCTTGTGTAGCAATTTTCCCTAGTCGGCAAGAGCATCTCCAAGTCAATGATGATTGAATTGCTCGAAAGAGTTCTCCAATTTAAACCGTTTAATTAATAATTCAATAGAAACAACAGCCATCCTACAGTCAGTTGGATGTTGGAAACAAATTATCCTTCAATTCCTTCAGAGACATGTCCTCTCCTTTGCACATTAAGGGAAGAAATTACCAGATTCCCGTCTTCATGTTCCTCATCGACAATCCTCAAGGGATACATGGTAATCTCAATTTTCACGTAATTACTTACACATACTGCCAAAATGAGACCAAGGCCCATTGCGATGAACATTGAGGAACTTCATTAGAAATAACCGATGATGTCTTGTAACTTCAAAATTGCTTCTCTCTGCCCTGGCAATTGCTTTCGAATGACCACTGGCTCTGCAGATCTATTAAAGATTAATGAAAGTAGGTGACTCTCTGCTGGTAGGAATTTATGATTATGAACGCCTAGCGCTGCGAAATAAGCTGCAACATCAGCTAATTTAAAATAGAGCCCTGGTTGTCTCCTAACCCTAGATTCACAGTCTTAAGAATTACTCATAATAATACACCCTATGACCCCAGATTTTAGATAACGTCTCTTCACATGAAGGATGTCTTACGTTTAAGCTCAAAATAAGACCATCTTGTTTACTCTGTGCGCTCGTATAAAGTATTCCGGTAGGGTAAGCCAAGTCCCTTGTAATATATCACATACTGGGAGTTAAAGAAAGCTTATTCTATCAGCCTGTGTAACTAAATTCCTTTTCTACAGGATTCTTTGTCATTTAGACTAACGTGAGTAGAAAACCCCCCGGGTAGGCTTGGGGGCAACTATCCCAACACTAACATCCAACATATTTCAAACAAGGATGCGTATTTTCTCCATTTTTCTCATGAATTATGTTGCAATCACTATGTCATGCCAAAAAGGCTGGCAGTAAACCATTGCTATCTCATAACTTACCAACACCTACTCCTCATAGTCCTCCTCCGTATAATCGCATAATATATATAATCCTGCCCTATTCCAATAAGAACATAAACCATATTTGCTCATAAAATAAGTATCCTTCGCGGGATTCTTTATTAAGAAGCATCGTCCTATTCCTAGGGATTTATAATAGCCTCGTTTCGATTTCTTTGGCAGTGGTTCTTCTCTAGTATCATAGGTAAGGCAGGTATGTATGCAACATCCCCCACCAGAACCAGACACGAGATTCTATTTTTTTAAGTGCTTATTAACTCCATATTACATTCGGAAAATTAATAGCAATAACACCATCAAACTCCCTTAATCGTCCTCACCATATTTCCAAGCCTCCTGAGGAAATACAAAGGGTTATAGGTTTATCAAGAAGATCCCATTTAGTGGAGGAAAGTGGTAAATAGAATTCTGGCTTGTCTAAACTTTTTTTGTAATTTTTTTGACAGCCGAGTAAGAATCTCACGGCTGAGAGAGTATGTCACAGCAAATCGGTGGAATAAGAGAGAAAACCACAGAGAGAAAGTAGATATTTCCATTGAACATCTTGAGGCTATATATGAGAGAAAGTGGAGAGAGAAGTGAGAAGGGGAATTGAGGAAGGAATCACACGTTCCGCATGGGTAATGCCTTAGTGTTCCTTCTTAAGAAACTCCGTATAGATTCCATATAAGTAGAAGATGGTGGACGGTGGTGGAGCCATATGGGAAAACCTTTCTTCGTGCTCTCCGTATCCGGTAAATAAAAGAATTCAGTCCTTCAAGTCAGTCATTGCATCAGTGTCTTTTTATTCTTGTTCCCATGTTTTTCGCCCCTCTATCCTAGACTCACCGACAGCTTCTCCTAGGATCAAATTAATTCAGCTCAACACCCGACAAATCGAAACGAACTGGGACGTGATCACACGTTTTCAAACTATCTTTGACGAGAGCGTCCTATGCGGCCAGTGGGGCCCATAGACCACGAAAGAGCAAACTCAAAGGGCCTCTGCTCTTTCGTGGTCTATCATCCTTAGCTTGAGTTGGATCCTTAGTAGATTTAATTTGAGATTTTTCTTCCTCACATACGGTTTCCGGCTATTTTACTTCCCAATGGAATGCGTACAGTTTATCAACGAATGTTGGAGGTAGGGCCTTGAAGGGGGCGTTTTAACTTCATTTGACAATTTAAAAACAATTGAATAGTCACTTTTGCATTTTTGAAGCTCCTGTGGGTTACATTTTCTATGTTTATGCTTCGTGTAATTGGCCTCATTAAATGTAGTGGGGATTGTATGAGACCCTCCGGGACCTTTGATAAAAATGGTTGAAAATTGTACACGAATGAAATCTTTTGTTCCTCTGTGTACACAGGAGTTATTTCAGCATGTTAATGTTAACTGTGTGCTTGATGCCGTGATAGGAAGACATTACGAAGTATAAATTAGTATTGAATTACCTGACACTGCCTACACTAGCTATTATATTCTTCCGCAGAAAGGGGTGAAAAGGCTTTGAAACTTGGGTTTAAGTAACTAAAGTAGGAATAACAAGGCAAGTATTTTTAACGAACGAATAGACAACGAGTAAAAGCTCTCAAAGTGATAGACAAACATTAACAACACTACACACTCTAACAGCCCACAACCACACGCTCATTGTTCTTCATCCGGTGAAGAAGAAAGCAATAGAGGGCAACGCCCATGTGGCATTGTCATTTCACTCAACAAACATTTCCAAATTGTGCTTTAGAAAAATAATAATAGCTCCGGCAGGGTGTTGCGGTTCACACCTTCTTTCTCTACTATTCTACGCATTGTCCCAAGTCCCAACTTCACAACCATGAAAAAATGGACAAAACCTTGAAAATAATGAAGCTACAGGGCTATTGTTGTGTGTAAGGGGGCTGCTCAGTTTTAAGCAAAACTTCATAAGCTCCTAATCACAAAAGAGAAAGCCATGCAGGATTCAAAGCTGGGAAATGCTAAAAGCTGTAGAAACAAGACAGAGAGGTGAGTGAAAGTGGAGGAAAGCACGATACAAAAATTTCTCTCCCTTGTTCTTCATTTCTTAGGGAAGAAAGATGTTTTGATTAGAGGGAATCCACGGGGAGTGTCTGGAAATGGAATGAGAAGCCAGCACAAGAGATAATGTACACATAAAGATGGAACGAGAGATAAATTTCAGAAAAGCACGGAAGATTCCGGCTCATGGATTCCCTATCGTGAATATCTTCTTACAAGAAGGGAACTGGAGAACTCTGCTGGTTTCTTCGGTTGGCATGGCCAAAATTTTTAGATTAATGATGAGAACATGCGGGTTTAAAAAAAACAACAACCAGGCAACGATATTGTTATAGCTTGGGTAGCTACAATTCCTGGTAATTGCAAATAAATGTGTTTTTTGAGAAAGTCCATGCCTCGTAGATTTGCAAGTAAGTGGAGGGACCCAACCTTGTCAAAAGTCAAACTCATTAGCATGAAGACAAAGGGAAGTGGATCATGCTATTATTGTTATGTCCTAAGGTTTTGAGACATGATGAGAAAGCTTTGGCTCGTGCGTGGATGGATTTGTCGGTGTATTATGAAAGAGGATGGTACCAGGATTATTATTATTATGATGCTCCTCGCAGGGTGCTTGTGCCGATCGTAGTTCAAGCAGTAGGTGAACGTATGTATAAGTAAAGTGAAAGAGAATAGGGAGATTTATAAATGAGTCCCGTTGGCCTTGTTTGGATTAGGTTGGCCCCTTGGTGAGATAAGGCCTTTTGCCATGCTATGCCATGCTACAGACATTATTAAGAAGGATACTCTTACACCCATTTTTCACCCTCTTTGATTAAATTCTTGCCCTCTGTGACAGTCAAACAATCACCGAAACCTCCTGTGAGCCTTGTAACCCTCGACAATCAACTGTGGAGAAACCACTGCCCCGGGCTATATAGAGATATAGCCAAGTACAGTAAACCCTCTTTGGACGGGCCCTTTTAGCTGATCATGGGGGCACATTACCCATCGCTTCAACTATAAGATGAGACAGTATTATATAGGATAGATTTATGAGCCACATACATAGGCATGTCTGTATACAATAATAGTATTTGATAGAAGAAAGTTCTAAAAGAAGGGCTACTTATAACTTGCACAGTGTAGCTTAGTTAGATATATCCAACTTTGCTCATGACTCTATGTGTGTTCTCCGGCTTTGGTTGAACGCACAAGGAATTATTTCTATTTTGGGCCCTAATCAAAGCTAAGCGTTTTCTAGGAATAAACGAGGATTGGCAGGGACTTTAGCAGTATAAATTAAATAAACGCGGAGAATTATGTAAGTCGGTAACAGTTTTAGGGTAAGTCTACGGTTTACTAAGCCTCTTTCGGTAAGCCCCCTTTGAGCATTTCTAAAACTTAAAAAAATCGAGCTGGGATTGAATATTAATTCTAACAATTTGAAGTCAGAACATATACGAACAACATTTTTTTTTTTAACTTTCTGTTAGTCCTAATAGTTGAGCAATCGACGATGGTCAATTATCCACTTAAAATTCTACAAGGCCAAACATCTTCCCTTCTGTGTCCTGAGAGGCTTGTAAAGAATGAATGAACAATCAAAATAAACTGCCAGTGCTGGCCAAATGAGCTTAGACAAAGTGTTTGAAATAATACAATTGTAACTATAACACGAAGATGTTGGTTCTTTATCTGCCCTGAGCACACAGGCAGAGAGATAGGCACTTAGAAGTTGGCTTGAAGATGGAAAAAGCCACAGACTACAAGGTAATAGTTACATGCAAGTTATAATGTATAGTATCAGGTAACCATGGCCTGGGACGAGAATATCACCACTTGCCGCAATTCGGTCTATCAGACTTTTTAGAGGCACGTCCCCATCCAAAAAGACTTGACAACTGTGCTGCTGTCCTATATAATTCCGAGGTGGAATTGATGTCGAAGCTGACGTTTAATGCTCCTCATCTCATTTGTCCTTTCTCTCTTGACGTCCATTCAGGAAACCCAGGGGAGCTTCTGTTGGAGTCTATATCACTTTTCATAGCCCTGTTCAACGATCCTCTTTTTAAGCTTTTTCTGCTTGCAGCTTACTATAAGCATGAAGAAACAGGCGTCACTCTTTCACGTCCAAATCACATCCTTATAGTACATGTATTACTCGAATAGTTTATTTTATTGTTTAATGCAATCAGAGCGATTTAAAGATGAGGAATTGTCCCTTGTGGAAAAGCTTTATTGTCGCTTAAGAATGATTGAGGGTAAAGGCTACTGTAGCTTATGAATGTGTCATGAACTAAATGCTATCTATTACCTGTTTATAGGTGGATATATTAAATTATTATGGAGCAGGTGACAAATGAGAGTTTTTATTACCAGAGAAAGTTGATGGCTATTATACAAATGCGTGAATGTTGATTGTAAGCTGAATGAGAGGAGGTTTAGAAACAAATTTTTACAATCAAATCATAACGTTTGGCACCGATGAGTATAAAACGACCGATCGAATTAGTTCTATAGTTTTAAAAGATTAGATTTGTTAACAAAAGATTTCTGATGCACACATAAATCATTTTAGATCAATCATCTCAGTTTCAATTTCTCAAAGAATTTTTATTTCCATTTGCAAATTATTACTTATGTTATCCTTTTTACACTTTGATCTTAAAGTGCCCTATATTTTTATCTAAGATCCAAACTGATACCAAGGGATAGACATCCAGACCAGTGTGCGGTGCAGAGAGGAATACCAACATGTCACTCACTGTCTGTACTATCTGAATCAGCTGTTGACTGCATGGTCCCAAACTAAAGGTGATTGGCAAGCAGGATCAGGAGTAGAAATAAAAAAACTGTTCCTTGGTCGTTGATAGTCGAAGAATCTGAAAGAGGTCCAAAATCCCATAGAAATGCTAATGCCATAATTGCATCCAAGTCCAAGCACTTGGAAGTTTACGGAGGGCATTAAGCAAATTTTTTAAATTGGACATGACATCAATGACAAGCAAGGATAAGGAGGACAGGGGGACGGGAAGGATTTGGATTGTTCTTGGAGCGATGAAAATCGTCATTATCTGTACGTACTGCCATAGTAGTCTGAATTTATGGCTCCGTTGCTTTATTGCCTCTCTGCGAAGATGTTTATGGCTCAAAGTCGCAGTTTGCTATTCTATTCCGTATCTGAGCTTTTATGGATCCTTTACTCCTCCATTTACAATTTGCATGATGGATCATTTCCCTGACTTTTGTTTGGCTATCAAACTATTAAGCTATCAACATCATTCCCTAAATCTAAGCTTTCAAAGACAGTTGCTTCAGAATCGGAGTAATACAGGCTGCAAAGAATCTGAACTTTATTTAATTATCCATGAATTAGAGTTTTCATCTTGTTGGTGTCTTTACAATTTTCATGTCATCATAAACTAGTCCAAAGCGACTCGGACATGGCTTACTTACAATGACTTACTAACAAGTTTGAAAGACTAACGATTCGTTTACCATCTACTGTATCTTGAGCTATGATAGAGCAGCTCGTAGTGCATGTGGATTTAGGTACATGCTCAGCAATAACA
Organism: Agrenia bidenticulata; assembly: GCA_034694785.1. Classification (NCBI taxonomy): domain Eukaryota; kingdom Metazoa; phylum Arthropoda; class Collembola; order Entomobryomorpha; family Isotomidae; genus Agrenia; species Agrenia bidenticulata. The sequence continues at coordinate 26,748 of JAQFYM010000774.1, read as the reverse complement.
AGCCGATGAGAAACGATTCTTGTGAAACGTGCCAGAAAGAAGGGAACAGCAAAATTCTAAATTCAATGAAACGGGACTTTATGGTTCCTGTATCATAAACATAATATAATGGCTCCAGGCAAATCTCAGAATATACAAGAAAGTGGAACTGGCACTTTTTTATTCGAAAAGCTGGCACTGTTGGATTTCAAACATTTGTAGCATCCTATTAGGTATGAAAAATAAGTTTAGAATTTATCCTACTGAATTAGCTAGACTGCACTGGAGTTCACTTCCTTGCATACCTTTTCAAATGAATTTCTATCACGCCACTCGTCATCGTGAGGATATGAATTACTCTGGCACACATTTGTAAGCTATAATTTACTTTCGCATATCATACAATACAGTACAATCAAATGCAAGGTCAAGGCATTAGAAAGTTGATTTTCATTAATTAGTAGCAATTTTGAAAATCAAAGTAACTTTCAGATGGTTTTTCAACCGTTTGATATGCTAACAAGGTTCTTGTTAGTTGAAAGGACATGGGAAATAATTACTATTAAAAACTCCAAATAGGAATTTAAGACTGCTTAAACTTAAATGTGGCATATTACCTGAAAATTGGTCGCTGCGTCCAGGTACTGATGGCTGAGCATTAATATTAGCCTCCAAGACTCGACGGTCTGCTAACCAGTACCTAGAATTTAATTAATTTCCAAAAAAAGCTTTATCTTCTTGGTGGATTTTCCCTTTGAATATTTTTAATGTTACGGAGCATCTTTTTACTATTTTTTCAAAACCGTACCCGTTCCCAATTGTAGCAGTACATTTCAGGTGAAGAACAGCATTATGAAAATGCTTAGCTTCTACTTGAAATCTCAGTCCAAGAACAGAAGTTTCCAACCCGTTGGGCTCAGATATTGGCAAGTACTCAATCATGTCACCAGCTTCCGCCTAAATTGGGTAACAGGAATAAATTATTACTCTGAATATATTTCCTCGTTTCTAAACTGAGAAACAATTTGCTGACAGTGGCTATTTTTTAATCTTCGTAGATTTCTAAATTTTTAACTTTTCTAATACTCGTACAGATAATTAAATTTAAAATTACAATTAGAATACCCATTCCAGAATATGAAATATGAATAAGGCTGGAACAGACAGTGGGTGTAAAACATTTCGCAAAGGAAGTTCAAATCAGTACAATATTTCCAAAATTAAGCAAGAACATTTATATAGAATCAATAAAATTATACTCTGATACATTTTTACTCGTGTATGATACAATAAAGAAAATTTTTAATTTTTTATTAATTTAGAAATTCTTAAATAAATCGTGTCCTTTTTGAAATGCAAATTCGAAGTTTACCTTTTCTCCATTGACATAAAACATCAAAGAGGCTGCAGGCTTTGTGTGGAAAGATGTACAATTAGTATGTAACGTGTCACCAACGCTGATGACAGGATGAACGCCTATGATTTCCGGATTGGATAAAGGCGGAGCTGTGTGATAAATAAAAAATCCCCTAAATAAACATATGATTGTTGGAGCTCGTTTACAAATAAGAGTTTCCAGTACTTGGACACCTACCTATAACAATCATGTCACCTTGCATCGATAATGTTCGGAATGAGGGACGATCTGCAGAAATCTCACACTTGTAAGTTCCACTAGAATTAAGAGAAATTTCTTTCAGCAGCACATGGTTTAAATCGGATCTTGTTGTCTATTAGTCAAAATAAGCAAAATACGAATGTTTAGAGGCACATTGTTAATATATTGACGTCGGACGCTGCAGTTAGGTACATAGAGGCTTACATCGACACTGATCCCATACACAGGAAAGATCATCTTGTGTGGACTAGTCTGAGGAGAGACTCTATTTAAATATATTTAAATAAATAATAAATAAATAAGATTAGAGAAGAATTTATTTAAGAGTACCGAAAAAACTCGTAACCATCCTTGTACCAAACGAGACGAAGAAGAATATCAGTCTCCAAGTCAAATTTGCAGGATAGTTTCACAGATCCTCCTAAAATTCCATACTGAGGGACTTGAACCACGTGGAGCTTAATTCCGATGACAAGTGCTAGTGAAATTCATCAAAACCCATTTAATTAAACTCACTCATGCATGTTAGGATTGCCATGAAACTTTACTTTTTTTAACATCCCGCAGGTTAGGAAACTTGAGGGAGGGGGATTTATAATTCAAAAGACTCTTCTGGGGGTATGAAACAGTGGGAAAATGAATATGGAAATAGCTAAGTTTACATTTTTCATGAGATCCTTGAGTCCTTCAAGTTTCAAGTACCTTGGTCCGCTTCTAGGCAATTATCTGAGTAACTTCCCTTCATCAACTTTGACTTTGAATCAAACATACGTACTTGTTCCATCTCCTACGTAGACCCAACGGGAAAATATCCTGAACTTTAAGAAATGTTTTCATAGAAGAGTCGAGAATCATGGATGGCTGTATAGTAGAGTCTAGAAACTAGAACCTAACGCTCCTTAAACGCAGTGAAGAAAATAGGGTTGAATCTAATTCATAAAATCATACCGATCCGTTGAGGGGATATATTTTTTAAAGTGGTGAGATACAGTCCTACAGTACCATAAAGTGATGTGTCTATACTCTATTATCCGGATAACTTTTAAGACATGGACCGATCGTCTCAAAAACCAAAAGTTAATACATATGAAGGCATACAGTCAAGCTTCCGACACTTCTAATGACCCTGATATCGATTTTGTTGCACAAGCTATTGGCCTTGTAAATTGTTGCCTCCTATCAATGTAACTGAGTTTTCCATGCATTTTGTTAAATAGTCAAATGGGTTGACGAATTTAAATTTGTGTTGAACATTGAACACTATTTTCAATTCATAAGAGTCAGTTTTACTTATTCCCAAACGGTTGGCTATTTAAGTTCTGTTGTATAAAATACGGGGAACTTTCGTCTGTCATTTGACACAACAATGTGTTCAGAATATTTTCCCTACCATTTCCTATTCTATATTTCTATATGTATATTCTTGCGGCTGATAAACTCACATACCTTACCTTTTTAAATTATAGCCATTGCAATCGCAACCCATTCCCATGATTTGCAACTAGTTGCAAATAAATTCGGCTACATCCAACGTCTACCCTATCCAAGGAAAAACTTTACTTGCTATCTTAAGACGCACACGAAAAACCGATGACAAGAATAGTATCGTTACACCACCAGGGTACTTGAATAAACCTTCGTCTGAAGAAGCCCTCCAGTGAGTACTCACTTTAAGAACTGTTCTAAGGGCCTCATTGTCCGACTTATTTATGATACGAAAAAAAATGGAAACACTTTAAACACTTTCCTTCTATCATCCACCCCTTTCTTGTAGGGAAACTCGTAACTTTTTCTACACAAAAGCAGCACACTTCCGCCTCTACTTAAGTAAGTTGCATTTCGCTCCAAATAATAATATTCTATCCGACTCACTACCCTCAAGCTACAACAATCTGGTATAAGGACATACTTACATAGCATAATACAGGTCTACCAATCCCGACTGAAACGAGAAACGAGAACGATCCAAAAGAGACAAGAGAGGGAGAAAGTTAAGACTAAAACTGAAACCATTCAGAGCTTCCAGTTTTTTTACCAAGAAATAAAAAGCTTGAACTTTGCTTACTATTGACTCATTTTATATCTGTATGAATGAACTATCAGAATTTAGAGTAAACGTTATAAACCGATTTTCTTTGCACTTCTAAGGATCATTGGGATGTAAAATGTGGGTAGGGTTTTGAAGATTCCTTTTAAAGCTACTGATTCACACTTTACAATGGGGAACTGAAACGATAGTGTCATCTCACATACTATTTCTTTCACACTCTACTTTTGTGCCTTGGGTAAACCACTATCAGTAAAAATAGTACTACCAGTATGCTACGTGTAGTAGAATCTTTTGTATTTTCTTAGTGAGAGTACAATTGGGAAAAAGAAACAGAGGTAGAAGAGAAAGAACAAACAAAGAATTTAAGCCTCACCCCAATGGGCCAGAAGAGCTGAGAAGAGACAAAATTTCATGACGATCCCCGGTCTTTTCCCGATCTTGCTGAGTTGGCGATAGGGTTGGAGATGATAATGACGGTGGTTCTAACACTCCCAATTTGATATCCACTCTTAAATTGTTTGTTATCCTCTTTTCCAGTGTATTAGTACATTATACAATAAAGTGTTGCAAGTAACCCACATCATGGACAACTTAAAATGGTACCCACGTAATATTAGTTAATCCTAAACAGAGAACGTAGAATCATGTACGAGGTCTTTCCAATGGGTAAAACTGATTTCTGATACGATAAGTTTACAATCGTCAAGACATGCTCTTGCTGGGTTTTGTTTTATTTTCCAACCGTGTAAACAATAAACACTTGTCTCACTCTCATAAATATCTTGTAAATGCCCTTAAAAAGTCAAAGGACATAAAACCGACTGACGTTTATTAGAAAATGCATGGTTGTGACTGGATGATAAGAATTGAGACAATTAGTCCTTTTATGGAGAAATTTGTTGAGACTAGAGTTCCCTTCGGAGCTGTCAGAGTGGAATCCGGTCTAGGCTTCGGTATTAGTAAAAGTCCCACCAACCAGGCCCGTATCTCGTGTGCCACTACGAAGGTTCGATTCTGCAACGAGGAGTTTATATATGAACTACACCGGAGTGGATTTCCTCGTCCAAAAGAAGAAAACGGTCGGGGAATACGGGTATTGAAATGGGAAATAGGTAGGTGAAGTGAAATCTCACTCAAGCAGCACAAGTCAAGTGAGCAATCCTTGCTGGCGTTATCTCCCTATCTACCCGAATCCGGATTTAAAAAAGGAATCCTTACACCGCCATCACATAATCCTAAGCTTTAAACTGAAATACAAATTTGTCTTGTGTACACAAAACTGATATAGAATAGCTATTAGTACAGTCCTCTGAACTTGACCAGCTTCTTTTTTTAGTACTAATGTAAAAGGTTTGGGCTTATGTGAATTAACACTAATCTTTTATTTTCAATCCGAAATCACCTGAGCCATACAAACCGCAGCATAACTTCTGCAACTCTCATTTCTGTCTAGGATGACCGTGAAATGCAGAGATTAATAGCTCGCATGGTATTTAATCGTGAATTGATGTTTATTATTGTTATTCATAATGAATGGAAGAGAAAGTTCAAGCATATATAATTGGTTATTATTGTTAACCCTTATTTGGGCTGGGTAGCAACTTAAAATTTGTATTTGTTGTCACAAGTTGTTGTATTTTTCTATTCTCTAAAAATCTGCATAGTAGAATTTTTTTTAAATGAGTTCGCACTCATCGAATCAAGATTTTGAACACAAGTATTTTGGTCACCTTTTGTAGTACGGCTAAATAAAAAAGTGTCAGTACTGGCAAGGCAATAAACTTTTTTTAAATATATCCTTAATCATATGTACACATTAATTTAATAAATTAATTTAATAAGAATAAAATTGAACAAATAAATAAATTTAATATATGTGCTATCCCAATAATTTTAAATTTTTTTTGAATTAGCATGGAAGGAATAGCAACAGTGAAAGTGAAAGTGACGGTAAATTTGGACTATAAAACAGGCTTAAAGGGTTCAGCTAAAAAATTTAATTTTCTGTTGCTTAATCTATTGCAAACTACAGGGACCAAAAGGCATTGAACTTTTTGTTTGTGGCTCGTCAGTTTTATAGGATTTTATAATTCAAAAGTTTAGCTAGATGTTTGGCATGAGAAGTCCTAATGTTTTTTTGAGATTATTCCCACATGAATATTATATTTTGTTAAAAAAAATAAGAGAGCAAGAAACTATAAGTGAAACTCTAGATAGTTGGTAGAAAGAGAAAGGAATAGCTAACGAAGCGTGGAAAAGGTCTATAAATCATGGTATTATATTATTGCTCCGGAATTAAAGGGCGATTGTGATTATTCGTCCCAGTAGAAACACTTAGGACAGAGATAGAAACGCATAGACCAGAGTTGTATGAATAATTCGAAGGAAAGCTGACTGGTTTTGGCCACATTCTGGCTTCTTTAGACGAGATAAGAGAAATGAAGTAATTCACTTTATGTTTTATGACACTACTACAAATGAAACATCAAGCACACGCAAATTGAATTTACAATGGGCCAAAATTGCTTCAATAACGGGATCTGTGTGCCTTTTCAGTTTCGGCCCTCCGTCCCTTTAGTCTCTTAGTCTTGGGAAATGAAAATGCCGAAAATTGCGTTGGTGGTAGTTTGTTCGGTGCGATACTATTATAGTGCTTTATCCCATCCGGAAATGTACGGTACCCGGGTATCTGTTTTGGCAACAGAATACAAAACACGAGCAAACCTACAGTTAATAGCCTCCTAGGAGTATAGAGGACAAGTATCAAAAAGCACACGGCTCAGTCTTGTACTTTCACTTACACAACAGCATCAAACCACGTGCCATAAACTAAGCCGTTTATGTGTAAAATAAATTTATTAACATTATGTGGATTTTGGCCAGAGTTTTTGGTCCTTATTCCACCCAGCTTGTTTTATGGCTCTAGAATTATAGTTTTTTTAAAAAAATAAGCCAGTCACTTCGATCGCTTATCTGAATCCGCTCTGCAGAATATTTTTTGCTTCGAGATTCTTTGTTAATGTTTTTCTATTCATTCTGAATGTTATTTGAAGATGGCACATTTAGAAATAAATTTAATCAATGATTAATAATTCGTTTTTGAGGAAAGTATCCCATTGTTGCGATATTAACCGTATTGATATTTTTTTTAATGGATTCTTTTTAATAGCAACGAATAATTTTATTTTATGGTATACGTAGGTAGTTAAAAAAAAATAATCAAAGTAAAACTCGTTTCGTTTGTTCTGTTTGGCCTGAGTTTGCAACACTAAATATTATAAAGGATTTTTGAAGCATGTAGAATTTAATGAAAAGGTCCTAAGATTTTTTAAATTCGTTGAGTTTAAAATGTGTCCAATAACCTCGATGTGCGGAAATATTATCAATTCCAAGGTGCACAAATATCCTCCTAGGACTTAGGAGGCGTCATAATCTATCGAAGAAAGCGTCTGTATGCATACACTGAAGTACAAAATACAACTTCAACCATAATATGCTTATTATCATGTACTAAAGTAGACATAATAAAATATTTGCCTAACTAACTGCAAGCACAGACAGACGAGGTTGAGAGGTCCATGGGTATTAATAATGTAGATCCCTTGCAAAGAGTTGCTCTGCATTGTTTAGAATTGTAACTCTGCTAAGAACGGTAGAGTAACGGGTTACGATAGTCAGTTCCTCAGTTTTTGATAAATCTTGAGTGTGAAATAATTCTTGCTGCTGAAAGCTGTTTGACTTAGAAGACTGTTCCCACTACGCTGTCAGTCTATAAGGAACAAAGAGAGTAAGAGTGAGATTTGCATATTTACAACTTGTACAAGCAGTACTACAAATTCAAATCTTTAGTAGCATACAGAGAGAGAGAGAGAGAGATCCGAACGATAAGTGAGTGAAAGAGATAAAAGATCCTTTGTATATTAGCATGCACAAAGCGGAAATTATTCCTTTGAACATGTTATGAATATAAATTTAGAACCTCAAGTCTTGTAACGACAGCCTAAAATGTTTGCTTAGAAATTCCCCTCAAAAAATGCTTTCTGAGTATCTTAAATATCAGATTAGTTTATAGCAGGAGGATCTATCTTGTCAGTCCTTTTTGCTAAAATGTAATAATTATTTTATTTATAGCTGTATTTGAATCTCTTAAGGTTAGCATGTGCATAACTACCACAATCCGGCAAGTCCTTTTACTGTACTGGAAATAAAATCTGTGAATGATTGACAGGAAGTCTTTGTACTGATACTATTATCAAATCCTGTTCTGAAATGACAATTCTTTAATGAAATCAACGATTCCACGTATTATATAAGCATTTTCGACTATTTGCTATTAGAGAATCTAATAAATTTGATACACATGAATACATAACGTACAGATAATAAACTGGGAGTAGATATGATGAAAATGGTACATCCATTTATAATTGTTATACATATATATCTGATAAGGCACTAGAGTGCTTTCTCCTTGTCTCTTTTTCAACTAATTGATTGCCTAGTTCCATTTTGAAGCATGTTCTCAGAATTTGAGGGGTTCACACGGATTTTACATCGATCATTATTTGGAGGAGAAATTTGTGTCCCTGCCCTCAAAAAAGTGCATGGGAAGTTGAAGTTCTTTAAATAAGGTAAATATTGAACGTCGAATGTTTAAAAACTAGGTTATCGATGCATAAATATGACATAAAAACATAATAGGCTAATGATTTAAGGACATTTAGGAGATATGAGTGCAGGTTGATGCTCCGTAACGATATTCTGTACCAGCTACAGCATCACCTTCGGATTCAATATCTAAGAAAAGTTACTAAAATATATTCCATTTTACATATTTTTCTATTCCAAAATTATATTATTTAATCAGAACATAATACAAGAAAAACTACTGTTGAAAGAATATTAAAACAAAGTGTTGAATTTTGAGAAACTAAAGTTTAAAAAAAACTAAACAGTAGGAATATGGAAGATATATTTGCATACTCAATTGCAATAATAAAGTATTTTACTAGAAAAGCGAAGAGGCTTTCAAAGAATCTCGGCAAATGAAATGAATATTTTACTACTGATTAAACATACCGACTGACCGTCTAATTTAATAAGGCAGTTAAGGCACAAGTTTCAACAGTGTTCGTGTGTATGCATGTAACGGTGTGTATGTAATCTATTTTATATAAACTAGATACTATCTATTGTATCAATAATTAATTTGTTTCCTATCCTAAAACAATTCAAATGACATGTTCATAATGAAAATGTATATTTTGCAGTTGAAGAACCTTGGTATTGAAGAACTTTAAACAATAACTAAACAAAAATATTTAGCTCTACACGGTTTTAATACAAATAAATAATGAAACGTCCCCGTGTCTATGTGCTATATGACAAATAAAATACATTTCGAAAAATTTGCCAATGTATTTATGCTGGATTTCTTGATACAATTTTAATTTTCAGTAAAATTCATCCTACGAATCCGTGTAGCACAGCGTGCGCGTTAGCAAATCAAAGTTTTAAAATAAAAACTTCCTTTCCCCGAATACTTAAATATAAAATAATTTATGAGGGAGTTACCCTGCCAAATACCATCTGGCCATTAAACTCAAACAAGATCCAGGGCATACTCGAACCATTATGCGAAAAATCTACACATCCCACTCATGAAAATCAAAAGGACAGCCAAGAAGTGTTGTGTTACTCGATTTCCTGTATAATTAGAAATAAATAAATAAATATTAATCACAATGAAACCTCCCACCATTGTAGACAGTTACATCTCAATGTACAAATGCTCTCATTCGCGAGCCGATAAACGGCAGCATCTTCTTATCCCGAAAACCCGGATTGAATAAGTACAGGTTGAACACGAACGGTATCTTATCTTATTCAAGCTAAGTGATATAGGGGAACAATTTATGGGATTATGAAACCCATTGATTCTAGTCGGACAGTCTACTTGGACGAAACCCTATCCTTACCAGTCCTGTATTTCAGTTTATAATACAATTTTTGGCTAATTCTAAACTAAAAGGGATTCGAACTCCGGAAAATCCATTATTATTATTCAAGTATTGAATGGCTCGACCTTTCATCTAGGAATGTTTACTAGAATAGAAATACAATAAGACAATTCAATCAAAGTCGTCAAAGTTGTAAGCAACTCATATTTTGAAAAAATAACTACAAAAGAAACAATTCATTTCATCATCGTGTTGTCCGGAATGCTATTGTCTCTATCCCAATCAAGAATGCCATGGAAAGTATGATTGCAATTCACACTACTGACAGGTGTAAAGCAAAAGTACAAAACCTGGGATAAAGTAATAAAAATTTACTATTGCTTTTTTGAGCAATCAAATTAACAAATTTTTGCTCATGGCATCATGATAACAAATACATTCATCGACTAATTATGAATACTACAAACTAAAAAACAACTTTTATGCTATAATTAATAAATTTGCTCATGAGTGTAGCTCTGGTAGTAGTTTAGGTACATATGTGAGCTTTATGAGTCATTGCATTATCCCTATTTCGAATAAACTACAAGAATAAAAACTTGACCTCCAATCTGATTAACCTTCTCCCAACCCCCACCCACATGACTTGAAATAATTATTCTCTCCTTGTAGACCATCCATCTATAATTACATCATCAAACCAACAAAGACTGACTGACTCCCCGTTTGATGCTTATGATCTCTGCAAAATGGAAAACATTCAACAGTTCATAGAGTCCATTCCATAAGACACGTCATCATCCAAACCATAGATAGCCCACAGCAAAATATCACAATACTGAAACCGACCCATATATCATCAACATCAACTATATCAACTAAAAAACGCTCAAGTCAAAACTATAAGCTCCTCAAATCCTCAATGGCATAGAATGGAAATCACATACATACTACAATGCCAACTTAATGAACCTTCGTGATTGCTTTGCAATGTTATGAGATTTGGGATGTATTTTTTTTAAAGAAAACTCATGATTGTGATTTGCATCTATATTTTAGGCACTAGAGGTATTTAAGATGGAGGGTAGGAATTAGGATGGTCAGACCAGACAACCATCTAGACAGTCCGGAAAATTGGTGTAGCCTGGGCGGTGGTGGGTCACGGGCATGTATAATGCAAGCATTACAAGAAATAAAAGTGGGAGGACCTGCAAAAAGGCTCAATGAGAACAGAATGGATTCGGGATTTTAATAGCTAGGGAATGATTCGAAGACCCACTGCCCTCACCATTACTACGCCTATGACATGGTCCATGTCCCTGTCCTTGAAAAAGGAATGAATATTTTTTCTGCAAGTTTGGAGTTGTTGAATCTGAATGTGGTTGTAAAGAATTCTATGGATATATGAATGGGAGAGCTCATCTCGTGCAATATATAGTTGAACAGTACACAACATGATATGCATAATTGTTAGAATGTAATGGAATCATCGGCCGAGCCGGTACCAAAACGAAAGGTGATGTCACACTCCTAATACTCCTAATTCTGTAGCTGTGCCAAGAGGTGTTTGTTTGTGTTTCTTCTTAAGGCTTTCGTCACTCAATATCTTCAATTAATCCATTCGTTTTCTCCATTTTATTCCAAAAAGGTTTGTAAAATCTTATCATTTATATCCAGTGCATTTTTTGTACTATTTATGAATCATTTTCTTATCCCAATTTTCTCTCGCGGAATCGACAATATATAAAACATAATATCGCGTAAAAATCATCTAATCATTTTGTTTTGGGAAGCATTGTTTTAAAATATGTAAACCACACGGTCGTAGTTAAATTAATTTAGTTTCATAGGTACTGCAATTTTATAAAGTTAAAGTGTATGAGGCTCTGCAAGGATTTTCATAATCGGAGTTTGGTTTTTTCGTATTTTTGATTTTATAATATTTCTTTCAATTGCATGCAATTTTTGGGGGACAAATTTTTCGGGATTGAAAACAAAACCCAAATGTGCTATTTTCTGCCAAATATGTCACGAATGTAGTATTTTAAACAGAAGTGTATAGAAAGTGCATGATAAAGATATTACTTTGAAACGAGCAGCTAATTAATAAACTGAATTACACACCCACCGAATTCGGACACGAAATCGAGTTCTCCCTTTACCCTGAACACCTCAGTCTTTCCCGGGAAAGGAATGTCATCAGTTGCTCACATTACATTAAAGATACAAAATAAACAACCAGAATTATCATCAAAAGTGTCAACTCGTACAGATATTTTGTACTTTGTTTTTTACTAAGAGTCAATGAGATGATGTCATAACTCAAACTGTTGTCATATTTATATCCAATTGTAACCTACAGTGCACAGCATTATTAGCTCTTCATTAGTTCTTTAAGGTAGAATAACGAATTATTCAGATAACTCAAGTAACAAACCAAATGCACGTTTTGTATACCTTTTTCATGATATTGTGTCCTCCTGTAGCTATCAATTGTAATTGTTTTTAAAAGACATTGGGCATGTCCCTAGTCAACTAGTCACTAGTGTATTCGTACGTGCTGATACTAATCAAATTTTGTATTTATTTGTTTACAGCTGAAGAACCATGAGTTCGGCTGCGGGAGACACTCCACTTTCTACAATGGTAGAATTGACAATTTCGGCCAAGTAAGTTAGAAATCTTAGAAACTAATTCATTTGATACGATATAAAAAGTAAGAGAGTTAGTAGACTCATTGAAACCTGAAACACTGAGACTTTTATACTCTTTAAATATTAAAGTGTAATAAATGATTTGTTATTTCACAAAGGAACCTTATCAATCGCGACAAAGGCTCAAAATCCGACCCATTTTGCGTTCTTTACCTCAAAGACAAGAGGACGAATGAGCTGATGGAAATCGGTAGGACAGAGGTCATTAACGACAATTTGAACCCAACCTGGGAGAAAAAGTTTACCTTAGAATACCGATTTGAAGCACGTCAGGTAAACATTATCGATGCGTAATAATTTATAAATGTATTATCGAATAGATTGCAATTAAATTAATATTTGAAATAGGAGCTGAGATTTGCTATTTACGACAGCGATAGTGATAAGGCGTCACTGGCCGACCATGACTACCTCGGTTGTTTAAATTCCAGTTTGGGAGAAGTTGTTTCGGCACCTTTCAGCAAGGTGTGTGTAAAAATTTGATGTTATTACTTGGAATGACTTGGAAGTGCATTCTTCCATTTTAACAAGGATCTTATATTACACTAATTTTATGCTCATAGTTTGATCGAGAGCTTGATGTTCCAAAGAATCTTATAGGAAAAGGGAAAGCCCCCAGTTCTTCGATTTTGATTTATTCAGAACAAATAGGTTCAAATAAAGAAACTTTTCAACTGGTAATAAGTGGCAAGGGGTTGGATAAAAAGGACTTGTTAGGGAAGAGCGATCCGTTTACAATCATCAGTAAGAAAACGGACGACGGTGCCTGGGCACAAGTTTTTACAACAGAAGTTATCAAGAAGACACTAGATCCGGAGTGGAGGCCCATCACTGGACCATCGGTGTCGCTGACTGGTAGGAATCCTGAAAGGCCACTTTTGTTCCAAGTTTTGGATCATGATAAGAATGGAAAACATGACTTCATTGGGCAATTTGAAACCAACTTTCTCGAACTTTGTACATGTAAGTTAACTGGGGAGTGGGACTTATCTTTAAAATTCTAACTAGTGATAACTGAATGCTTACTAATTGTGTGGTTAATTATAGTGGCTCGAAAGGGTACGCCTTTCAGTTTCCCATTGATTAACCAAAAGAAAAAAGAAAAGAAGAAAAATTATGAAAATTCTGGAATATTGAACATTGTGTCCCTTCAAGTGGATGAGACAAATTTCACATTTGTCGATTACCTTCAAACTGGTGTTCAGGTAATCTCAATATAAAACTTAGCAAAATCTTTCCGTGGCTGGGAAAAAAACTAATTGAAATAATCTTTCTTATAGCTTCATTTCACTGTAGCCGTAGGTGAGCTTTGTACAACTATTGAAAGAAAGAACGAGCGATTTTTTTTACCAGTTTTTGACCGATTATATTTGTTAGCGATCTGGTCAAAATAATCAAGGTATTCTAATTTAAGATTTTTTTCTGATAAAGATTTCACTGCATCAAACGGAAATCCCAGTGATCCGAAAAGTCTTCATGCCCGGCTCCCAAATGAAGACAATCAATACACGACGGCAATAAAATCTGTTGGTATTGACGAAAAACAGATTTAATTCAGAAAATATTAGGTAGATTATCTTTCATAATTGATCAGCTTTAATTTCGTGTATTCTGAATTTCAGGATCTATTATCCAAGATTACGATTCTGACAAGCAATTCCCTGCCTTGGGATTCGGAGCGAAAGTACCTCCCAGTACAGAAGTAAACCATCTCTTCTTTTTGAATTTTGAACAGAGCCCCTTCTGCCAAGGGGTTGATGGGATTCTGGAAGCGTACAATCAATCTCTTAAGAAAGGTTGAACAAGTTGTACTTATAATTATAATAATTAAGTTATTTTAAGTATGATGTAGTAACTGAAAATTATATTTTTAGTTAAGCTTTATGGACCTACCAACTTTGCCCCAGTGATAAATCATGTTGCAAGTTTCGCTAATACTTACCAAGGGGGTCGGCATTATTTTGTGTTATTGATCATAACTGACGGAATGATTTGCGGTAGGATTCATTTTTAAATAGGTGGTTGAAATAGTTTTGTAAAAAATTAAAATAATCTTCATTAAATGGTTCAGATTTGGATGCAACTCGTGAAGCTGTCGTGAAAGCATCCAGACTGCCATTGTCGATCATTATCGTCGGTGTTGGTGAAGAAGATTTCTCATCGATGGAATTCTTGGACGGTGATAAGAGAGCTTTGAAACATGACGGAGTGTTGGCTGCTAGAGATATTGTTCAGTTTGTTGGTACGTAATTATCTTTGAATTATTCTTGAACATTAATTTTTATATGCCCTAATGCAAATTAATTTATGTTCAATTATCAGCATTGCGAGATTTTATAAACAAGAACGACGGTGATTTAACCGCAACTAACACAGCGCTGGCACAAAAGGTCCTTGCTGAGGTTCCTGGACAACTTTGTGAATACATGAAGCAGAAAAAGGCTACTACATTGTAATAAAACAGTTCTTCCATCATTTGTGTTCTTCATAATTTCTCTTGAATTTTTTAAAACTTTAAACTGTTTAAATCACTATGTGCTATAACTGAAACCTCTTACTCCATGTAATTAGCAAGTAGAAGTGCCAATGTAATTAATACGGAACTAGAAAAGTGCGGCTGCTATTGAAACTTGAAATGAATGTATCATTCCTAAGTATTGATATAGCCCTGCCTATGGTTTTAATTCCTATCAGTGCCTTAAGTTAACGATAGAAAATTATATGACATCATGTGGTGCTTTTTCTGTCGTCGTAATCTTAAATGTTTTGTTCATTCTTTCAAACTCATATAACTCATTCTACTCGATTTGCATTTTGGCTATGACAAACTCAGATATTTTCTTGATCGAATGAATTAAACATCCGTGTTCACTCTTTTAAATGATAAGATATCGCTTGAAACATCCTGATTTCATTGTAATTAAGGAAACCCGTATTTTTTCTTGGACTTGTTTTAATTTTTAACAGAATATTGCCTTATTCGAGAAAATAGATTGAGCTCATTTTATTAACAATACCAATCGAATACCTAAAGTACTAACAGCAGAATATTGTATTGCAACCAAAATTAACCTTTTAACAGCAACTAATATTCAAAGAACAAAATAAATACTCGGACAATGTCTCTGAATACTGTGATTACTTCAATAGTGGTTGTGTTAAGCGACAGTTTACAAGCTGTTTACACTTTGAAAAAAACATTAGTTGCTTGGGATTATTTCGTTCCAGAATTATCTATCACAGGTACGTATAAATTGTTATGATAGCATCACTTACGCCAATCAATTGTTTATAGAGTAAGTGACTCAGTATCGTACGTGGTTTTAACTCTGTAAACATTTACTTATCTATTTTTGACGTCATAATGGTGATAAGCCTTTGAATAATAACAGTTAATGCGATATGTGAGTCAGAGGATGAATCAATATTCAGTGATTCACAAATCTCAATCACAACATGCAAAACATAACGTAAACAAGGATCCAATTCTTAAAACTTAATGCATGTAATTGTCATACATCATATACATGATGCCTCATTTATACCCTCCGGCAATTTATCAATAACACACCCAAGGCTGAGTAGAAAAACTTGTTGATCATCTTTCTCACCTGGCTGGACATTCAATGGCAATGAAGCGGCACATGCAACAATTGTAGTTCATATGAAAAAGGGTTATAGCCAGCCTTGAGCTACCTACCTTAACTTGAACAGACAAAATATATAGATAGAAAACATCAGAATTCGGATATTGTTCCGACTCTTACCATTACTTTCGTCGGGTTTCCCGGAAAATTCGGAGTTTGTTGTCCTTCCTCTCAACATATATGTTCTGTTCTTCAAGTCCTTCAATAGAGTAGAGAGCAGGACACAACTAAAAAAAAGTCCAAGTACTTGCAGTGCAGTAAAAAATTACTATGCAGGAAAAATTAACAAGAGTAGGGTAGCGAGCATGAAGATTGCGTCAAGCTTCAAATATGGCAGGACATTAGTCAAGCATAATAGATAAACTAGAATACTAGGGTGTAGTTACATAGTTGTAGCTGTAAAGTTTACTTCAAGTGAAATATATTTTATTGCCTTGGTCATCTTTTATCTCTACTACGTCGTTTTCGGGTAGTTTAGTCCCCGACACCCGTTTGGATATTGAGTAGTATTTCGGAGAATGAAAACTCAATCTGTCACATATATATGTAAGTACATGAAATTTAGATTATTACGGAATAATATTCGAAGTGTTTCAAAGTGTTTGGTCAATGATGCATATATTATTATGTCAACGTGGTCTGATGAGTAATCTATCAGACTGGACTGAACCATCGAATTAAAAGAAGCTATTCGAGTCTGAGGCGGGTTCTCTTTAAATACTGTTTTTTTTGCATACTGCCGCGCTGTTATATTTTTGTACGTAATTATTTCATATTTTATGTTTGGCTGTTTCAGGTAACAAACAAGAAGGACACTCACAGTCACAGTCTCACAGTTTATTATACAAGTTCATTATCTTAGCAAGTCGAAATTTTCAATTCGCAAACCAGCTTAAATAGAAAGCAGGCGATCTATGTACCTCAACTCAACGCCGTGATCACACACAAGCAGAAGTACAAAAGAGACGATAAACTGATTAAAGATAGGTAACTCTTATCTGGAGGTAAAAATTAGGATGTATCCATCAAGTCAACCTGGAGCTCCACCCCAGCAATTTCCAAACGCACCTCCACCCGAATCCGGATATCCCATGGGACAACCGGGTCCGGGAACGCCCATGGCGGGGGGATACCCTATGGGTCCCGCTTCTGGAATGCCTATGGCAGGGGGATACCCTATGGGTCCCGCTTCTGGGATGCCTATGACAGGAGGATACCCCATGGCAGGTCCTGGTGGATACCCTCCGCCACAGGGAGGACAGTCACCTTACCAGCCTGGACCTGGAGGTGCATATCCTCCATCTCAAGCACCAACACAACAACCTTATAACCCGGGATTTAATGCAAATGCACCTCCAATGAGCCCCACTGGTCACTCTGGTGGTGGTGCATATGGTTCGCCTTATCCGGGGGCTCAGCCATCTGCAGGAGTTGCAGGACCCGACGCTGGTGCTGCTCGCAGTATGCAATATTCGACACCTTCTACTCGCGTGGAACTTACTATATCCGCCAAGTGAGTTTATCTTTTTGCTCATAAATGTTTTTCATCCATGCTCAGAGTTTTTTAACCAAAACTTCATTAATCTATTATTAAATTCTAATCTAATGTGACCGTATTTAGTATATAGTTCTATGGACCGCACGAATGGGAAAACAAATCGATCTACTTCATACTGCTTAGATGATACAGCGTGCACGCATAAAACTTAACTCTTCATTCGACTCGCATTCTTTGAGTGTTGATTACGAAATTTAACTGTCTTCGTCTCGGCCCTATAGTAGTTCTATGTTCTAGACTTCTAGTAGCCCGGGGACGATGATATCGTCTCTCGTGAGATTTTGGTGAGCCTCTCATCAAAATCTCAGGAGTCAACCATAGAATTATATACTAAATACAAGAGTCAACATATGCTATAGTGCGATGGAGTTTTCCTCCATTTTACTGAATTGAAAGACACGTGTAGCGTCTTCGGGGTACTCTCAAACGCTGCCAGCGGGAGTCAACGAGTTTTACGTTTTTATTGAATTTCATATTTTGATCAGTTGGAAGTTGGATAATCTTGACGAAATAACTAAGGACTATATTATAGGGTAAGTGTTTTTGGTATTGCTTGGCTGGCTTGGCACAGTTGTCATTGTTTTTTATATTTGTATTGTATGCTAAAGGGTAGGGGTGGATGTTCCATAATAATTCATAACTTCGATTTTTTTAGTCTACATGTGTTCAAAACCTACCACTTAAATATCTGAACAAAGGACGGCTCACCGCTATTCACCATTCATCTAGGCTGACCTCGCATCTTGCAGAACAGGGATTTCGAATATTAAAATGATCATCCCTGTGAGATGTTTCACTTGTGGAAAGGTGATTGGAAACAAGTGGGAATCTTATTTGAACCTTATTCACAGTGGTCTTGCGGAAGGGTATGGTAGTTTTAATTTTTTTGAAATATATTTAAAAAAACTTAACACTAGTCGCAAATACTATTTACAAAGTTGTAATGCTCGATTTTAATAGGTTAGCACTTGATTCTCTTGGATTGAAGCGGTTCTGTTGCAGACGAATGCTGTTGGGACATGTTGATCTCATTGAAAAACTTCTTAATTATGCACCGCTGAAGAAATACAATTAAGTTTTCCAACTCAATCTGTATTAAATGTTAGTTACGTTGACTAATATTGACTGACTTAATGAGTATAAGATTATATTAGTATCAAGTTCAATGGTATAAGACCTCCCTTGGTTTTGAATCTGTTACGAAATTCAAATTGTCAATGAGCCTAACTGAAGCTTTCAAATTAAAATTGGAAAACTTGTTTTAAATGTTTTAAATTATATGCACTCTTGGGAGAGGTACATCCTGTTAAATTATAGCAGATTTGTAAATTATTCTTAAATCTTTCCTTTGATGGACATAAAGTCTTATGCCCCATGGTCATGGGGTAGAGCTGCAGAGAGTAAAAAGATTGGAGATGTGGAGCAGTAGATGTCTTCTTTAGACAAGGGACATTATGACCCATGTCCCCCTCATTGGACAGAGGAAGTAGATTGGGACAGTTGACAGTGGAACAGAATAACTATATCTGTGGGGCAAGTAATCTTTTGTGGGCCGGATCATTGCCCGTCCATTGTTGACACATAGTATAGAGAAAAAAATACTTGTAAATGCCTCGGTATCAGTTTGCTCTACGTCCACGCTGTCCATATCTGCTTTGGTGACCAAATATGATGGTATCAACAGTTAACTTTGAATATCTTTGAATATGTATGCAGCAGTATGACAATATGTCTTGGTCTAGGTGTTCTAGTTAGTGATTTCTCCACGGTGCACTCGGACCGCAGAGATCTGATATTCGGTGTGAAATTACAATAACTCAGAAAAATTGGAAAATACTTAAACTGCGCTTTTGCAGTTAAATGTAATCAACGAGTACGAGATCTGTTTGCATTGATCTACTTTTTAATTACTTCATGAAGGTGAGGAGCGTCAGCTCATGGTCTCATCAGTATGCGTGACGGTGAATGGGTGAAATAAGTCTACTATATACATTATATCTGGGATCTACAAATGTTAAACGATTGATCTGCTATATGTGAGTTTATTATACGGTGGGGTAAAGTAATTCTGATAGTTCTAATGAATATAACTCAGGTAACGAGGTAACGAATATTAGAATTAGACTCGGGTATCTGGGATGAGAAGGGCACATTATAAGCTTTTCTGATATCTCTCTTCTGTACATTAAATGATATGCATATCTTTTGTACTACCGTGCGCTCTAGTAAATAAATTATTTCCCCTTCCATCGTCTGTTTGCTGTCCTGATATCTTGTTCAAATCTGTACTTTATACTTTACAGTAGATAAAGGATTAACAGAATTTGTTGACGAGTTTTAAGTTATATTGAGTTCGATCTGAGTTGTTGGACATATTATACTGAAAACTCAACGGCCGCTTCGGAATTAGGAAAATCTTACAATAGATTTTGATAAATATCTAAAATGTACCAAACTCCACCGGGTCCCATAGCATTAGGACCTACAAGACTTACAGTTTTGGTGGAGTTACAGGTTTCATGCAGGTAATGTTTTGGTGGTTAAAAATTCTCGAGCAAACGCATATACGTATTCAATTTTCAGCTCCTTTTATTAATTGAATATTGACTATATTGTGTCGTGACTGTTTTTCAGGAATCTCTTAGACCGTGACACATTTAGTTCCTCTGACCCGGTGTGCGTGCTCAGCGAGCTCAGAACCAACCAATATGTGGAAATTGGACGGACCGAGCAAATTAAGAACAACTTAAACCCGTCGTGGAACACTAAGTTCACCGTGGACTACCGGTTTGAAGAACGACAGGTAATGTCAACTGCATGATCAATCATATTTGAATAATTCATCTTTCCTCTACTTATACTGTGTTGTATAAATAAATATTTCAATATCACATTGTATTTGTTATTTAAACAGGTTTTGAAGTTTGCTATTTACGATTGGGATAGTAAAACTAACACCTTGGATGCCCATGATTTCTTGGGGACGCTTGAATGCAGCCTTGGAGAAGTCGTCGCTGCTCCGAATAAGAAGGTAATGTCTTTAGATATTTGTGCTGAATGGAACTTAGGATTTAACATGATACCAATGTATAAGTTTTATATTTTAAAATTCGGTTTGCTTAGTTCGAACGAAAACTGGTGTTGCCCCCAGGATTCACTGGAAAATCATCTTCAATTATCGTTTCAGCAGAAGAAATCGGGACGAACAAAGAGGTGATGCACATGAAAATGAATGGCAGAACTCTTGACAAAAAGGACTTTCTTGGAAAATCTGACCCCTATGTCATCATACAAAAAAAAATGGATGACGGGTCCTGGGCGAATGTACATAAGACAGATGTTATAAAAAATACACTCAATCCGGACTGGCAACCTTTCTCCATTAGGGTAGCATCGTTGATCAGCGGAAATCCAGAAAGGCCCTTAAAAGTACAAGTATGGGACTGGGACAGCAACGGCTCAAGTGATTTCATTGGAGAGTTCGAGACAAGTCATACTCAAATGCAATCCAGTGAGTGCATGCATAAGAGATTGTTGTTCACGGCGTTAGGTTTTAATGTTCAAATAAAAATTGTAATTGCTATGTAGTGGCAAAAGAAAGTCGAGCGAGTTTTCCCGTCATTAATGAAAAGAAACGTGCAAAGAAGAAGACTTACAAAAACTCGGGAATCATCAACATAGAGTGGATTCGTATTGAAGAAGAAAAATCATTTCTGGATTACATCCAAAGTGGAGTGCAGGTAAAGTTGTGAGACTTGTTCTTTACTAAAAAATTTATTTAATTTATTTAAAAAAATCCCATTTTAAATATAACATTGTATTATTACATCAGCTCCATTTTACGGTTGCAGTAGACTTTACTGCATCGAATGGTAAGATTTCTTTTTTTTGAATGGGAAATTATTCGAAAAACTCATTCTCTATTGTTTTCTTTTCCTACAGGAGACCCAAACAACCCTCAAAGTCTACATTTCAGGCAACCACAAACAGACAACCAATATTCACTTGCTATCAAAGCTGTCGGTAATAAGCTCAGTTGTTTAATTTGTTGTCATATTGTTAGTAGAAACAATTTAAAAATTAGCCTAATATTTTGATTTTGTTTTAGGTGAGATTATCCAAGACTATGATTCCGACAAGCTTTTCCCTGCATTAGGATTTGGTGCTAGGATTCCACCAAGTCAGGTTGTTTCTCATGAGTTCTTCTTGAACGGAAATTCAGAAAACCCATTTTGTCAAGGGGTTGATGGAATACTTCAAGCTTATCACCAATCTTTGAGCACCGTTCAATTATATGGTATTTGATTCAAGTTAAACGTTGTTTAAACGAGGTAATCTTGCAAGCTTGTATTATATTTTGATTAGGTCCGACGTACTTTGCACCTGTTATCAATCATGTAGCCCGGTTTGCTTCTTCGTACCAGGATGGCCAAAATTATTTTGTTCTGTTGATCATTACGGATGGAATTATCTGTGGTATGTACCAACTGCCAATGTTTCTAAGTGTGTAATATATCGAAGACTCCAAACATTTTAAAAGAATTTTTAATACAGATTTAGACTTAACTAAAGAGGCCATAATAAATGCATCCACACTTCCTATGTCTATCATCATAATTGGTGTTGGAAATGAAGACTTCTCTGCCATGGAATTTTTAGACAGTGATGGTCGGGTACTTCGACACAATGGCCGAGCAGCTGTTCGTGATATAGTTCAATTCGTGGGTAAGTTCGTCGTTCTTCTAACATTTAAAGACATTTTGCATGGGGTGTTTGTCCGCAATACGGTTATCGCTCATACATACTTCAATAATCATGCATGCGCTTCTCAGTTCAGTTTGTTCATGCTTGTTTATTTTTCAAAGGTCTAAATGAATCTCAGTTCCACTTATTAAACTTTGATTTGAAAGCGATCTCTAGCATTTGATTAATTTCTTTCAAACTTAAGGTTTTAGAAATTTTGAAACACTAGAACATTCTAGTGTTAAGAATTTAAAAAAATCCCATCTCTGGTTCATTTTCCGCAAGGATTCAATTAAGTCTTTCATAGAATTCCGAATTTTATGAAATCATCATAGGCATAACAAGAGTTTTAAACTATTTTTCCTAAATTAACAGAAGTTGTGAGTCTGTGCCTTTAAATGAGAGATTTGTGTATATTGAAACTTAGTCCATTCTTGATTACTGATTAATTTTCAGTCTGATTTAGATATTTTGAATTTATATTTCAGAGATCAGAAAATTTATGACCCAGGCACAGGGCTATGGCTATGGCTCTATGTATCCGCAAAGGAGTGGGTTAAATAAAGCCGATTTATCTAGGGCAGTTCTAGCTGAATTACCTGATCAGTTGGTCTTCTGGATGAGAAAACTTAAACCTGTGGTTTGAAATGCTGAAATCGATCCATCTTGTTGTTGTATGCTTTCTTTGACTGGTTTAATGAGCTTTTGAAATTAAATTTTATAATACTCGTTCTCTGTACGGGTTCAGAAACAATCTCGGTGTGATACTTTAAACTTATTTTAATGGTTAACCTACTTAATAATCGCAGCTAATGGTCTGCTTGTATGTACTTAAATTCTCAAATACCAGTTAAAGTCATGGGGTCAATCGTTTTGCAATAGATTATAGGGGTGTGTTTATGGCTTGTATTAACATTGTTTCCTAATTCCAAATAAGTTATTTTGTATGTAAATTTTTTCGCGAAATTTACGTTCCAGAATTGCAGAAGTTCGTAACGTTGTATGGCAGCAACCAACTTGAGACAAAAACTGTGCTCGCAAAGGAAGTACTTGCTGAAATACCAGATCAATTGGTTCATCAAATGAGAAAAATTAGTGGAATGGTAACAGCAGTCTGATGGATAAATTACTGCAGAATCTAATGTTGGAAATCAGCAGTCAACCTTGGTCGCGCGAATACTTTTGCACTTAATGTGCAGCATAAAGTTTAAGTTGAATTCTTCTTTTGATTCAAACCTAAAGTGTTACACTCATTATTTACCTTACAATGTGAACAATTTATTTGATCTACATACATAAATCAAATGTCTCTGCATATAGATGAACAATAAGGCCTAATGATAATTGCCGTATTTCAACTACTCTTGTATATGTAATTGTATTATTGACTCATGTCGTATTTTTAAGGACGAGGAAAAGAACAGGTTCTGTAACGTGGGATTTTGTGCCCAGTGGTCCAATTGTTAAATTAAATTAAAGGCATTAGAATGTCATTTATAGTATTTAAATTAATATTATAGCGTCAACAAAGCCGAAGCTATTCCCTTTTGTGATTTATTGAACGAAACATATTATTCCATCAATATTATTTACCTGTACCCTTTTATACACAGTTCGTTGACTTCTGAAACTTGTTATGATTGTAAAATTCTAGTTGCTGGCTGTGTAATTCAAGTCTTCTCTAATGTGACCTGTGCTTCATTTATCGACTAATACTAATAAAGTCTGAAAATCTCATGTGTACGTCTATTATACTTTTTTTAAATTTTAAAATTACGTTCTGGCTTTATCTCACTCTTCCCATATACAGGTTTGTTGTAGAATATGAGACACAATTTAGGATATATTATTTGAGATTTATCATAGAGTATGGACTGTTGAGAGTAGAGGCATTTGAGATAGCATCTTTTATTGTGTGTGCAAGGTGTGCGTGTTTAGAGAGCGAGAGAGAATGACCGAAGACGAAGACGGTTAAGAATAATTAAGATTTAATAAGAATAGAGAGGTGTCCATTTAGTAACTGATAATATTTTAGTAATTCCTTTTAACTGTTTTTTGTAATTGCTCCAGTTGGTATATCTGCTAATAAATCTTTCTTTATCTAGGTAAAGATATTTGTAGGCTTTGCGAAGTTTGTGAGTAGGGAAGTGTCATAGGGTCATAGGTCAGCAGTCATAGGGACAGCTGAATCGCCGGCTCCCTTCCTGAGGGTTTATTACCTGTAGTTAGCCATCTAAGGATATACAGAGAGTTTAGGGGAATCAAATGGACATCAAATATAGTAAACTAATAACGGGCAACTAACACCGTGACCCGTCGAAGCAGCCGACCTTACAACTCGGTGCTCTAGCTATCGAAGCAACAAAATAAGAAAAGGGGTAACCCCCAACATTGGTGCCCCAATAAGTTTCTTAATCTTAAAGTCCCGAGTATATTCGTTTACGTAAAGAAAGAAGCTTTAAACCGAGAGGAAGAAGACGCAAATAAAATGAGAATTCTTCATAAGATGAAAAGAAATCTGAGAGATGATGATTACTATAATTGGTGGTTGTGTAGCTGACGTGGATCTCAATATGATACAAAATGTTTGCTTGGCTTCTTCAGCTTCGAGCCTAGCTGGTGAAATTGGGAGATCTAGATGATGAAATGGATAGGTTTTTTATCCAAGACACTTGAGTTGTTTGAGTGCGATTGATACTGCTGGTTGGTGGATATAGTACTTTCTCCAAGATTTAATTAAGAGAGCATTTCTAGATGGAATTTAATTCCATGGAAGACAACAAGGCTGGATTATTCTTATTCCATCCGATATTGGGATATGTACTAACTATGTACTTGCAGCATTTCTTCTTTCTTCCCACATACAAGAGAGCAGGCTAATCTCCTCCCTAGACTTTTTATGGATCGATATTAATTACTTCGCTGACAGTAGAAAAAAAATCCTTCTGTTCAGATGAACAAAATGCTCAGAACTAGGAATATTGTTGCTGTACAGAATCTCTCAGTACTTAGATGCGATAATGAAGATGTACAGCTCATTAAGTTCATATTGTGAAGTAGACACAGACATAGCATAATATAACATTGTGAAGGTCATCTTTCTGAATAACCATTAAGGTCATATGCCATGAGTTCATATGCCTTGTTGAATATTTAATGAAAATGCAGGGATGAATTTCCCCTCAAAATATGAAACTGAAAACGGTGGTGGGAGTAAGGGTTATAATAATATTTTATTAAACCTTTTCGAAACCCTACTTGCTATTAATCACTAAATCTTAAGGCTCTCTTCACCTGATCCCAGGGAGAAAGTTTTAAACGGAACTATAACTACTAACTTACTTAATTCCTAGTTCGACGAAGAGTGAACAGTTAGGGGGGAGATTGAGACTCAAGGGAGTTTTGAAGGGCTCGTCAGATCGACCCGATCAACAAAATTAGGGGGTATGCACAAATGGGGCAACATGAGATGTATAATTGAACCCAATGAACCGACTATAAATTAGTGAAGAAGTCGAAGATTGGCTGAAGGCCCTTAACTAGGATCTATCAAGATCTCCAGAAGAGCACCTCGTGTTACGAGAGAACTCCTCCTTCGATAAGACAAAGCCCGAGGTAATGCAAACCTCTTAAAATATAGAACTCTTACACCAACTACCAACAGGTTACTCAAGGGGTGCAAGGGCTGGTGGACTCTTGAAGGGCTCGGCACTTCAAGACGGGAGAGACAATCCTTGAGAGTCGACTCTAATATTTTAGAGGAGGCTAAGACCGCTGCTGATATAATCAATTTAAGTACAACTTTATGTTTATACAATATTTAATTCCTACATAAATAATTATATACACAAAACGCTTAAACTTATGAGTTACCCAATAAATTGGCGGATGAGATGGGCTGAAGAGTTGAGGAAATATCGAATATTTCCGAAAACTTAAACTTTTAAATTACTTATAAATAAAATATTTAAACTTATTAAGGAGACAACTGCTCAGACAAGAATCAAAATCATAACTGAGGAGAAGAGAGTCCTCTCCTTCCACTTATTCCTCTTCCATGGATTAGCCATGCATGATTTTAGTTAATATTAATTACCTTTTTCAGGTAATGGATTCTCCCTCTTGACAATTGATAAGTCAGTCAATACAATATTGATGGCTAATCAAGGGGTGGAAAATCCCACAATTCCCATCACTTTTGTGAGTATAAAGGAATTTCCTTACACTAATTTGCATGAGTGAGCTCTGTCCACCGAGAGCTCCTCTGCAAATTCAAGGTGGGTGAAAGTAAAAATAAAACTATCCAGACGGGAAACTTTGGATTTTTTAAATGAGACCCCACCTGAAATTCAACCATTTAAATTAATATCCAATAATCCAATACACAAAAACCGTTAGGAATGTTTCGTAGTCTTACTTCAAAAGAGCCATAGTGCTCAAAAAGGGATAACAGACCAATGTCACTCTGAGTCTCAATCC